>MCFG01000294.1:0-32500 GCA_002104895.1 Anaeromyces robustus
AAACATGTAATATATGATATTTATATAAAATTAATTATAACTTTATCATAAAATTTATTAATCAGGTTAACATTAATAATAAAACTAAATTTTTTCTAATTCTTAATATATATTAAAAAATATTAATTATTAATAATTAATAATTAATTATTAATATAAATTTTTTTGTTTTTTTTATTTGTTTATTATCATGTAGTTATTGTTTATGACATTTATATTTTTTTTTTAAAAATTAAAATTGGGAACACAAATTATTAATTTTAATTATTGTTTATAACCACAATTGTAATAAAAAAACAAAATATTATACTGTTTTTTTTTTTCTTTTCTTTTTTCTTTTTTCTATTATTTCTTGCTTTATATCCATAATTTATATGAAAATTTATTATTTTTTAACTTTGAAATTTAATGTATATAACTTGTATATAATTTCTACAAATTTATTTTGTACTCATAACTTATAAAATAAAACAGAATATATAATATATAATACTGATTAAATCATAATAAATATAATTAAGAATAAATAAGAAAAGTTAAAAAATTAATACAAATATTAGGAAAAAGAAAAAATATTAAAAATAATATATATATTTTGAATAATACTAAAAAAAATATTTCATTTAATTTTATATATTATTTTATAATTATATAAATTATATTAATTGGTTCTTTTTTTATTTTAAAAATTTACTTCATTATTATTAATAAGTAAATTAAAATATTATATCATTAAAACTAATACATTACAGAATTATATATTACTACATTTGTATAACAAAAAGTGATACATTTATACATTTATTTATTTTTTCTATTTAAATGTTACCAACTTTTTTTTAATTAATATAATATAAATAAAAACTTTTTTTTTTTAATTTTTATTCTTTTATTATTCTATTTTATTTTTTAATTAAAAATAGTTTAAATTAACAATTTTATAATAAATAAAGTTTATTTGTTATATTCTTTTTCATTTTTTATCATATTTGAACCATTCACTTATTTACTTAATATTTATTTATTTATTAATATTATTTAATAAATTTATTTAGTTTTTTAATATATTTATTTATTTATTATTTGATAATAAAGTTTAAATTTCTATTGTGATGACTTAATAAAAATATTTTTTTTTATCATAAATAAAATTTTATATACAATTAAATTATTTTTTTTAAAACAATTTTTACTATTATGGTCCATTCATTGATAATATATAATAATTATATAATAATTAAATTATATTATTTATTATTATATTAATATTATTATCCATTATTTATATATAAATAATATTATTGTGTATATTTTTTTTTAAAAAAATTTTTTTTAAAAAAAAAAATAATTTAGGAGTTGTTGCACAATTTCTACAATATTAAAATAATTTAATATTACAAAAATATACTAAAAAAATACAAAAAATTCCTCTTTACATAATTAAAAATTAAAATTACAATTAAAATTAAATGAATGTTTTTAATAATTAAATAAATAATAGTAAGATTAAAATAAAAAGAAAAAAGAAAAAAAAAAATCAATTATATTTTTTATATAAATAAAATTTTTAATTTTAATTTATTTATCTTTTTTTTTATATGTTGTTATAATATATTTTAATATGTAGTGTGATATATATTACTATTATAAATAATAAATGTAAATTTTTTAACAATATTATTGTAACTTTTATATATTAAAACATACATATATTAATAGTATAATGGAATATAAAATATATATATTGAAATTCTTATAAGAATTATGAATCAGTATTAACAATACTAATATAATAATGGAAAAAAAGAATAATAAATAATTATAACATCTTTAAATAAATAAATAAATAAATAATAATTAATAAATATATTAATAAATGAATAAATGAATAAAATAATAAATAATTAAAAAAAAAAAATGAAAATTATTAAATTCATCTTTTAATATATTTATTTAAATATTTATTTTAATATTATTTAATATAATGTAAAATAACAAAATTAAAAGAATATCTTTTATAAACTTTTTTATTAAATATATACATAATTATGTTGAATAGATTAAATTAAATCACATATATAATTATATATTGTAAAATATAATTTTTAATATAATTATATATATGATTTAATTTAATCTATTCAAGTTTAAGAAAACTTTAAATTAATTCAAAAAAAAAAAAAAAAAAAAAAAATCATATAAAAGATAATAGTTTTCCAAATAAATTTTTAATAACCTTACAGAATTAAAAATAAAAAAAAAAAATCCTCTTTTTCAAAATAAGAAAAAGAAGTTTAAAAGTAAATAAAAAAAAAAAATTTATATAAGTAAAAATAAATAAACTTAAAAAGTTTAGTTTCTCAATACATAATAAAAATTTATAATAGTAATAATAACATAATATAAAGTATATTTAAGAAAATATTATTACATTAAAAAAAATAAATTTTTAATTTTGTATAAAAATTTGAAATAAAAAAAATAAAAAAATAAAAAAAATAAATATATATTTAAGATAAAAATAAAAATAAAGTAAGGATTATTTAATAAATAAAATTATTTATATTACAAAATGAATAAGTTTGGATTATTTTTAATAACTTGTAAGTATATATAAAGTGGAATGCATTATTGAAAATTTAATATATTTATTTAATTATTTTATTATTATTTTTCTTGATATTTACTTGATTCATTTTTATTATATATATTTTAAAAATAAAATTAATTATATATTAATTTATTTAATTTTATTTTTTTTATTACAATTTTAAATAATATAATATAATATATATTCTTTCAAAAAAAAAAAATAATAAAATAAAATAAAAATAAAAAATAAAAAACTTTAAATAATAAAATCAAAAAAATCAAATAATGTATTAATAAACAAAATAAAAACAATGAAAATGAAAATATTATTAAATATCATAAAAAAAATAAAAACTAAAAATGAAAAATGAAAAATGAAAATATTATTAAATATCATAAAAAAATAAAATAAAAAAAAAAATAAAAAAAAAAATAGTATTAAGTTGTGTACTTGCTGTAAATGCAGCTGAATGTTGGTCATTAAGATTGGGTTATAATTGTTGTAAGTACAGAAGTACTCCTGTTTATGAAAAGGATAATGATGGTTTATGGGGTATTGAAGATAACGATTGGTGTGGTGTCACCGAAATTCAAGATGATTATAAAAATTATGTAACTTCTTCCACTTCTTTAATACCAGTCCCAACTACTAAAACTGTTAGGGAAGCTTATATTATCCCAACTCCAGATGTATGTGAAACAAAATCTGAAGGATATAATCCATGTGGTGGTTTAGCTTACCCAGACGCATCTCCATGTTGTGTTGATGGATTCAGATGTGAATACAATACAGATTTACTTTTCATATGTGTACCAGTTTCTAACGTTTCAACTACTAAGAGAATTGCTACTACTACAACTAAAGTTATTGAAACTAATAAATGTAAAGAATTTAATCCACCATTCTATCCATGTGGTGGTCTTTCATACCCAGATGCTTCACCATGTTGTCAATCTGGTTATAAGTGTGAATATCATAGTGATGAATTATCCGTTTGTATCCCAATTTATATTTCAACTACAAAGTCTATTCCAAATATTAAAACTACAAGTGAATTTAAACCTACTGCTCAAATTCCAATGACAACAACAACAACAACAACTACTACTACTACTACAACCCATGCATTAATACCAACATCTACAACAACCAGTACCAGTTCACCAAAACCATCTTTTATTCCAAATCCAGAAGTATGTACAAGTTATGTACAAAAAGATTTCTTATGTTATGTTGAACCTTATGAAATTATGTGTTGTGAAGAAGGTACTGTATGTACAGCCATTTCTGAACATACCTATTTATGTCAAGAAGATGTCAATGGTATTAACAAAAAAAGTAATACAACAAGAATAACAACAACAACTACTACTACTACTACTACCAATGAACCTGAACCAACAAGCCCAGCAGAAGAAGAAACATGTTGGTCATTAAAACGTAATCATCCATACCCATGTTGTGAAAAATCAGAAACCGAAGTAGTTTATATTTCATCTAATGGTGATGAATGGGGTACTGAAAACGGTGATTGGTGTGGTATTACTGATATGCAACGTTGTCCAAGAGATCCAACACAAGATTATCCATGTTGTAAAGGATGTATAGTAAAGTATGTAGATGATTATGAATGGGGTGTAGAAGAAAATAATTGGTGTTATATTCCATTCAAATGTAATAAAAATAAAACTACTACTAAGACTTCTACTAAGAAATCTACTACTACTACAACTACTACCACCACCACCACTACTACTACTACCACTAAATCAGAAGCTACTGATTATCCAACTATTCTTCCAAAACCAGAAGTTTGTCCAAGTATCACTGAAAAATTAAAGATTTGTGGTGGTAAAAGTTATCCAGATGCATCTCCATGTTGTGAAGAAGGTTACAGATGTGAAGCTGTTAACGAATATATTTACATGTGTAAAGAAGATCCAGATTATGTTAAACCAAGATGTGGTTCACCATTTGAAGTTTGTCGTCAACCAGACTACCCAGATGCTCCAACTTGTTGTGTTGATGGTTATGTATGTGGTGAACTTAAACAAGGTTTTGTACAATGTATTCCAATAGATATGGCTACTCTTATTCCTAAAACCACTACTACTACCACTACCACTACCACAACTAAGAAGACCACTACTACTACCAAGAAAACCACTACTACTACCAAGAAAACTACTACTACTACTAAGAAAACCACTACCACCACCACTACTACTACTACCACTACTACTACTACACAAACTCCAACTCCAACTGTAAGAATTATTCCAAGAGAAGCTAATTGTCAAAAAGATGTAATGGCTTATAATGCATGTGGTGGTTTAGCTAATCCAGATGCTCATGCTTGTTGTGAAAAAGGTTATAGATGTGAATATATAAATGATTACTTCTATATGTGTTCACCAGGTGAAGAACCACAACAACAACCACAACAACCAGATCCACAACAAGGTGGATGGCCATGGAACCCATGGCCATGGAACCCATGGCAAGGAGCTGAAGAAGGTCAAGAAGTTCAAGAAGTTCAAGAAGTTCAAGCTGAAGAAATATAAATAATATAAAAAGAAAAAGAAAAAAAAAAAAAAAAAGAGGATTTAAAAAAAAAAAAAATTAACTTATTTATAAAAAAAAATATATTTAAAAAATATAAAAACCAAAATAATATATATATATATTATAATGAATTATATAATTTAAATACATAACATATAATTATTTATTATAAAATAATTTTTTTAGATATATTATTATAACATATTAATATATTAATAATCACTAGTTATAATTATGATTATAAAAAAATAAAAATATAAAAAAAAAAATAATATATATAAAAAAAAAAATAATATATATATAAAAAAAATAATATATATAAAAAAAAATAATATAATAATAATAATAATAATAAATAAAATAATTATTATATAAAATATAATAAATAAAATAATTTATTTTTAAAAGTAATTATTAATAGTAATGAATAGAAAAAAAAAAATTTTTTTAAAAAAAACTTGAAAACTTTAGTTTAAATTATATATATTATAATAATAATTTTTAATGATAATAACATTATTAATAATTGTGTTATTATTAAAAAGTTTTTTTTATATTATTTTAAGAACAAGGGTGTTTTTATTAATAATTATCAACATAATTTTTTTTATTTTACCATTAAATTATTATTATTATAAATGAAAAACTTTTGTTTTAAGTAAATGAAAAAAAAAAAAAAAAAAAAAAAAAAAAAAAAAAAAAAAAAGAGAGAAAATAATTAAGAACTATTTTTTTTCTTATGATGACAGACGTAAGAAAGAAATATAGTTTTAAGATGTAATAAAAAATAAATAAGATAAATAAATATAATATATATTTTTATTTTTATTTTTTATTTTTTATTTTTTTTTTTTTTATTAATAATTATATATATGTGTATGTTTTTATTTTTTTTTTTTATTTTTATTTTATTTTTATTTTTATTTTAAATATAAAAAATAATCCTTTCAAAATCAAAAAATTTTATATCAAACTGGTAAAATATAATAATAATATTTCGAATTTAAAAGATTATTTCAATAATAGAGTATTTCAATAATAGAGTTTTCAGTGTTTTTCCTTTAGTTCAAAAATAAAATAAAATAAAATAAAATAAAAAATAAAATAAAAAATTGAAAAATTGACAAAATATTTTCTGATGGCTTCTATATTAAATTTTTAAAAATTTTAGATACAATTAATTCTACATCATTAATAATATATAATTATCTTGTTTAATGACAAAATAAGTTTTTTGATTATTTACTAACGCTTTTTATCTTTTTATATCAAATGACATTCAAAAAAAAAAAAAAAAAAAAGAAAAAAAAAAAGAAAAAAAAAATTTGAAGAATAAGAAGATTCTATTGAAAATGGAATATATTAATCATACAAATAAAATAAAATAAATTATTGATTTATTTATTTATTTTTTTTATTTATATGTATAAAATATATTTTTATCCCATAAAACAACTAATATATATCAATAAAATTTTATATAAATTTTCAAAATATTTAATTAAAAATAATTAAAAATGTAAAAAGTTTAATATTTATAATTATTAATGATGTATCATTTAATTAATTTAAATAATGTTCATTTTTTTTCTTTATTAGATTTTATTAAAAAAAAAAATAAAAAAAAAATATTTAAAATTTTTGAATTTGTTTATAAAGCTTACTATAAATTTTCAATATTAATATTTAATATAATATTTTTTATTATTTATTCATAAATAATAAATCACTATAAATATAATAATAATAATAATAATAATAAATGGAAAATAAATTTAAAACAAGAATATTTTATAAAATATGGAAAATAAATTAAAAGAGTATTTAGATGCAATTAACAATAAAGATTCAAAATTAATAAGAGAATTAAGTAATAAATATTCACAGGATAATATAAATAAAATTGCCTATGAACTTTATAAAAATAATAAACTTGGTTATGAAGGATTAAAAAATATAATTTATATGGCATTAGAAAATGAAATTTTATTTGAAGTCACAATAGATTTTT
Organism: Anaeromyces robustus; assembly: GCA_002104895.1. Taxonomy (NCBI): domain Eukaryota; kingdom Fungi; phylum Neocallimastigomycota; class Neocallimastigomycetes; order Neocallimastigales; family Neocallimastigaceae; genus Anaeromyces; species Anaeromyces robustus. Next base: position 7,170 of record MCFG01000294.1, read on the forward strand.
TAATATTGATAATAAAATATGAAGATATAAAATCATTAAGAATAATTTATAGAAATTTTTTATATAATAATAATTTTATATTAAAATTATTATATTATTATAAACATAATCGATGTTTATCCAACACGAATCTCCAAATATTTCTCCAAAATGAAAAAAATAAAATGAATATATATAAATGTATGGAGAATTATGAAGAAGATAGAAAATATTATACTCCTTTATTATATGCTTGTAAAAAAAATAACGAAAAAATAGTAAAATATTTAATAGAAAATGGAGAAGAAATAAATAAAGAAGATATTTATGGTAATACATCATTAATAATTGCATGTGAGAATGGTAATGAAAATATGACAAAATATCTAATTAAAAAAGGTGCTGATTTACATAAAAATAATAAAAATGGTGAAACGCCTTTAATTAAAGCATGTAAAATTTCAAATAAAAATTTAGTAAAATATTTAGTTGAAATTGAAGCAGAGTTGAACGATAATGAAAACAAGTCAACTGAAAATGAGGAGTTATATATAAATAGGGAAGATAAAAAAGGAAATACACCTTTAATTATTGCATGTAAAAATAGAGATTTAAATAAAAATAGAGAAGATAATGAGTATATTATAAAATATTTAATTGAAAAGGGAGCAGATTTGAATAAAGAAAATGAATGGGGGGATACACCTTTAATTATTACATGTCACTCAAGGTCTAGCTATAGATACAAAAAAAGTGATGAAAATATGATAAAATATTTAATAGATAAAGGTGCTGATATAAACAAAGAAAGTAAATATGGTGATACTCCTTTAATTATTGCATGTAATAAACAAAATGAAGATATGGTAAAATTATTAATTGAAAAAGGAGCTAGTATAAATAAAGCCAATAGAGATGGTAAAACACCTATATTTGATGCATGTGTAAGAAGTAAAGAAAATATAGCAAGATTATTAATTGAATATGGATCCTATATAAATCAAGAGGATAAAGAAGGAAATACTCCAATATTTGAAGCATGTAGAAGAAATAACGAAAATATAGTAAAATTATTAATTGAAAAAGGTGCCAATGTAAATAAAGAAAATATATATCATGATACCCCTTTAATGAATGCTTGTATAGGTGGTAATGAAAATATAATAAGAATTTTGATTAAAAATGGTGCAGATATCAATAAAAAAAATAAAAATAATGAAACGGCTTTAACTATTGCAAATAATTATGGTCATTTTGATATTGAAGAATTTCTAATTGCCAATGGTGCAAGTAAAGAATAATTTTTAAAAGTTCAAAAAAAAAAAAAAAATCCTAAAAGTATTATTAATAAATATAGTATTAAATTAATGGATAACTACTACACTATCATTTTAATTTCATGATTAAGAGTTTTATAAAATATGGTAATAATGATTCTAATATGAATTTAGAGAATACAACTTCAATAATTAATATTGTGATATAAAAATACATATATATTATAGTCATTTTAATTTTATGATTTTGTATAAAAAAAAATAATATAAAAATAAAATAAAGTAAAATAAAAAAAAAATAATAATAATAGTTTTTTATTTTATTTTATTTTCATATATCAACAACTTTTAACCAAAAATATTTATACTCTCCTTTGTTGAAAGGTTTTAATAATATAATATATAATATATATAATTTTAATATTTAATAATTATATTTTAATTTCACATATTATTAATATTATATTATATTATTATAAATTTATTATACCATTTAATAAAAAAAAAAAAAAAAAAAAAAAAAGATTCTGTTTAGTTATTAAATAGTTGATTAAAAAAAATTTCACTTATAATAAAAATAAATAAATAAATAAATAAATAAATAAAATAAAGTGAATGAAATAAAAAAAAAAATAATAAATTTAATATTAAATATGAAAATATTCTAAAATTGTAAGCCTATTTATAATTATAATTTTTTTTTAATATTTTATAATTTATAATAATATATATTTTTCTTTTATTATTATATTATTTATAATTTTTATTTTATTAATAAATAATGAATTTCTTCTTTTTTTATTGTTTTTAATAATTAAATATATTTTTTATGATAAATAAACGATATATATTATGAAAATATATATAGATATAAAAATAAATAAATAAATTGATGAATTATTAATTTTTTTTATAAATTAAAATAAAATGTAATTAATTAAAAGTAAAGGAAAAAAAAAATATAAAATTAAAATAAATAATAAAAAAAATATATAGATATATAAATAAATAAATATATAAATATATACAACTGAATAATTGGATATAAAATAGTTTTTTTTTTTTTTTTTTCTAGTATTATTAATAATATTATATACTATGAATATTTATCTGTAAGATATATAAGTTCTATTATTATTATTTAGTTGATATATATTTAATTATTTTAATTATTTTATATTTTTTTCTTTTGATTTTTCTATAATTTTTTTTTTTTTTTTTTTTTTTTTTTTTTTGAAATTTCTCTATTAAATTTAATTTAAATTAATTTATTAGTTAATAATAATATATATGTAATTTTAAAAAAAAATTTTTTTTATTTTATTTGTTAATTTATGCTCTTGGGTAACTACCAAGACGATATAAAAGTACTTTTCCTTTATCATTACCAATAGCTAAATAACCACTATTAGGTGAAAAGTCAAATGAACTAACATAACTTAATGGTGTAGTTGAAGTTGGCCAATTTGGGAATACACGCATAGATGGTAAATGAATTAATTTAAATTGATCTTTTTTAGAATGACTAGATATTGCTAATAATTGGGAATCATGATTAAATTTTATATTATGAATTGATGTGGTAAGATTTAATATTGATTTTTGTGGAGTAGGTCTTGTTTCAGTTAAACATTCATTATTATATATATTAACAACACCAGTATTTGAACTATAAATAGATATTAAAAAAAAAAAAAAAAAAAGGACATTGTGATATATATATAGGTAAATAGATAATATATTTATATATATAATTAATATTTAGAATTTATATTATATTTATTTTTAAATATATAATAATATCGTATATATATATAAATTTCTTTTTAATATAGTATATTTTTTAATTAATTATAATAATAAAAATATATATATATATATATATGATTATTTATTTACCCAGTAGCAAAGTATTCTCCATTTCTTGAAGCACAAATTGTTGTTGATTTAACAGCACCTTCATCAGAGAATCTATGAATACATGTTCTTGATCCTACATCCCACTGGTATACTTCACCATCAACTAAATAAATATATCAACAAATTATAATATATATAAAATAATTATTATATATAAATTAATTATTAAGAATCTTTTTTTATTTTTATTTTTTTTTTTTTCTTCTTTCTTTATATAAAAGTTATTTATAAAATATTAATATTATTATAAAGTATATTCTAAATAATTGTATATTATGTAATATTATACCTCCAATAGCATATATATATTGACCATCTTTTGAAAAATCAATATCTCTAACAGTTTTATTAACTTTAAGATCAGCTATCCATTGTTTTGTTTTTCTTGAAACTAAAATTATATAACCATTGGCACCAAGGAAAGCAATATATTTATTACATGGAGAAACTTTACATCTTTCATAACTTTTATCATCATGACCTTTAATACCTTGTATTTTAGTAATTTCACCTCCATTTAAATCATATATATAGAAGAAACGTCTTCTACCAGTAACAATAACTTCTTGACCATCTGGGAAGAAATTAGCATTATATATAGGCATGTCTTGGAAATGAACACTTTGAATCTTTTTATTAATTTTACCATCAACCTAAAAATATTTATAAAATATATTTTATTTATTTAATTGATTGATTGATTGATTGATGATTAATTGTTGTTGTTGTTGTTGTTGTTGTTTTTAATATTTGATAATAATTGTAAGTTTAATATATTAGTTATTATATTTGATAATATTAAATATTAGTAATTATTTTATTTAGAAAACAGTGAAAATTAATATAAAATAAAATAAAACTATAATAATAATTAAAAATATATAATTTAAAAAAAAAAAAAAGTTTTTTTTTATTATTTACTTGGAATAATCTTAAAGTCTTATCAAAACCTGATGTCATTAATACTTGACCATTTGGATGGAATGAAACATTTTGAATAACAGCCTTTATTTTATATGGATAAATAAAATAATATTTATAAAAGAAAAAAAAAAAAAAAAAAAAAGATATAAGAAAAAATTTAGACATATATATACAACTAATTTAAATAAATTTTTATTTTTATTATATCAATATTATAATAATATATATATATATTTCTAATATAATTACTTGAGAGTATTCTTCTTGATTAGCATCATGAACACGAAGAATATCAATTTTATCTGATGATAAAGTTCTTGTTGAAAAATTATCATTAATAATATCTTGAGCAGATTTAAAGAATGAGAATTGTTCGTCTTTATCTATACCAAGATTTTGAGCTTCTGCTTTAGTGTATGCCCATATTGGTCTTCTATAAACTTTTTCAAATCTTTTTTTTTTTTTTTTTTGTTTATAATTATTATTTAACAAAAATTGAATATATATATGTGATATAAAAAAAAAATAATATAAAAATTTTTAATATATATATATTTTTTAATAATTTATACATTTCTTAATATTAACAAATATATATAATTTCATTATCTATTATTATTAATATTACTGTTTTCTTAAACGTTTTTCATATTCAACACCACTTAAAGTAATTTCTTGTTCTGTTTCACGTAATTTTTTTGTACGGTTAACTGTGGTTAAATTAATTTCAAGAGTTTCATCATCGTCATCAATCCAAGCTGGAGTCATTTCAATTTTTTCATTTTCAATTTCTTTATCTTCATCAACTTCCATTTCATCTTCACTTTTAATGTTATCAAATTCTTTTTTTTTTTTTTTTTTTTTTTTTTTTTTTGTATTTATATTTGTAATTATTTTTATTTTTATTTTTATTTTTTAAATTATAAATATATATAATATATAGGATATTATATAAAAATTTAAAAATAAAATTGAAATTAGCATTATTTGTAATTAATATAAATTTTAAAAATTATTAGATATAATTATATAATTAAAGTATATATACCATCTAAATCAATAGTTGTACTTTTATGAGTATCGATAATAATATCCTAAATTTTTATTATATTTAAAACATTGTTAATATTTTTTTTATCATAGTTGGATTTTATTTTTTTATAAAAAAAAAATGAATTGAAATTAATTTTGTTTTAAATTTCTTTTTAAATAAATTTGATTTCTAAAATTTAATACTATTTATATTATTAAATATTAAATATTTCATAATAACTATTTTTATATTATTATTTAAATTGATTCTTTAAATTAATTCTCTGAATAATTACATCATTTCCGAACAATTCTTCATTATCATCATCACTAAATTCATAAATTTTAGCAAATTTTTCAGCTTCGTCATCACTAAATTCATGACCAATAAAATCTAAAGTATTTTTAACACGTTCATCATCACCACCAAAAATCATAGTTTCAAGTTCCATTTCTTTTTTATCTTTTGAAATTTTTCCAGCTTCTTCTTCAACAAATTCATTCATTTTTTGTTCCTCATTTAATCTTTCCATTTCTTTTTTACTGACTTTTCTTTTTTTAAGGTCAGCATTTGCTGAATCAATCATAATATTTTCCATTTTGTTTTATGCAAATAATTATTATTATTATTTATTAAAATGTATTGATATATAATTATAAATGAGATAATAAAAAAAAAAATTGATAATTAAAAGACTTGTATAAAGGTATATATTAAAATTATGAATATATCAAAAATTAATTTTTTTTTATTAATTAAAAATTAATTATATAAATATATATATAATTATTATTATTATATAGATTTATTTATAATTAATATCTTTTTTTTTTTTTTTTTTTTAAAATTTAAAAAAAAATAATAAAATAAATATAAAATAAATTATGATTGGCTAAAAATCAAAATTCTACATTTATGTTAATGTAGTGAAATTTGATCAAACTCACCAATAAATTTTCAATTTTTACGTATTTAAATTATTGGTTGTATTTAATTTTAAAGTTTTTTTTTTTTAAATAGAATTATTTATAAATATTTTTTTTAATATATAAAATTAAAACGTAAATAATATTAAATAAATTTATAAATTTATTATTGTTATATGGACCTTTCATATTTATATTTTGAAATTTCTTATAAATTTTTTTATATTTTATAAAATATTATATATATAAATGTATTACTTATATATTATTTCTTTTTATAGTATTTTTTTTTTTTTTTTTGAAAAAAAATAAAAAAAAAATTTTATATAAAAGACAATTTTATTTATTTTTTTTTTTATTTTAATTTTTTTTAAATAGTAAAAATTTTTTATAAAAATGAAATTTTATTATTCACTTTAGAATTAATTTTATAATAACAATAGAAAATAATATTTTTATTATTTAATAATACAAAATTAAATATAATCTATCTTTTTTATTATCTTTTTTGAATTTTTTTATATTATTTATATATAAATAAATTATTTTTTAATACAATTTTATTTTTTTGTCATTATAGTCAGTACTTTTTTTTTATTTTTCTTTTTTTTTTTATTATTTATTTTTTTTTTTAAAAAAAAATAATTAATAATGGGTGTTCCAGCTTTATTTCGTTATTTAACAAATAAATATCCAAAATTAATTTCAGCGGCTGTTGAAGAAGCTCCAGCTATTGTAGATGGATTTGAAATTCCAGTTGATATATCGAAACCGAATCCTAATGGTTTTGAAAATGATAATTTATATCTTGATATGAACGGTATTGTTCATCCGTGTACACATCCAGGTAAAATATATTTACTAATAAAAAATAAGAATAGAATATAATATATTTATATAAATGAAAATGACATATATAAATATATATTTTTTAATATATTATATATTGACAAAAATAATAAAAATAACGTTTTTTTTATATATATATATATATATTATTTGATTAATTAAATATTAAAAAATACATTACTAAATGGCGTATTTGAAAAATATATTTATTATTGTTTCAAAAATTTTATTATCCATTGAATGAACTATAACTCGAAATACTTATATTTTATGTGAACATATATAATACATAAAAAAATGTCTCTTTATTGGAATAAAATATATATTGATCTTCTGAAAATCCCCATATCAAATGTTGAATACATAAAATAATTGGAATATATATTAATTTGAATTTGAAAATAAAATCAATAATTTTCCTTTTTTAAAAATATTTTATGGAAATTTGATCAATTATAATAAATATACCTTGTTATATATAAAAAATATTGCTTTCATTAACACAAATTATATTAAATAATTAATAAATAAAATCCTAAAAACATTTATTACGTGCCAATTTTTACACTCTTTTTAACCTAATTTAAAAAGAGGGTAATATATATTAACTCAAATATAATAATTTTTATTAAATTTTTAATATTATACACTTAAAAAATAGATAAAAATAATACATATATAAATTGATTTTCATATTATTTTATGTATAAATAAAAATTCTTAAAATAAATAATATTATAAATGAATTTTTATTTTATTTTAATTGTAAATGATATATATTATTATTTTTTTTAATCAATGTATAATTTCCATATTAATCATATAATATCGAAAAAAAAATTTTTTTTTTGATATTTTATATTTTATTAATTATATATATACATATAAAAATTATTATATTGATATCCTGGGTTTTTTAAATATACAGACAAGGTACATTGAAAACAAAAAAAAAAAAAAAAAAAAGAAAAAAAAATTGACAATTCATTATTATTTCATTAAAAATAATATTATGGATTTCTTTATTATTTATTTATTGATTATTTTTCATTTTTCATTTTATTCTTTATAAAAAGAGTTATAAAGTATATAATGGAAAATAATTGTTATTATCATTTTTTTTTTTCAAAAAAAATTAAATTATAATATCATTTAAAATAAATGTATATAATACGTTTTTTTTTTTTTTTTTTTTTTTTTTTTATTTTTCATTTTAACTATTATATTATATTTCCATAAAGGAAAATTTTAATTGTATCTGAGATAATATTAAAAATTTATTTCTTTACTTATTAATATTTTATGAGAGTTTGATAATAACTTTATATTAATTAAATTTACTTTTATATATATATTATTTTTATATATCTCATATTTGTTATTACATTATAAAAATGAAAACATATTATAAAAATGAAAACTTTCTAATTCTGGTAATAATATATAGCCTGCACCAGATACAGAAGTATGTTAATAATATAATATGATTATTAATGATAATAATTATAAACAAAAAGATAATTATAGTATTTATGACATAAGATATGAAAGTTAATTATAATTTTAATTATATATAAAAATATATAAATATATATAATTTAATAGGAAGAAATGATAATAGAAGTCTTTAAATATATTGACAGATTAATGAATATGGTTCGTCCAAGAAGATTATTATATATGGCTATCGGTAAAATACATAAATATATATTATAGATATTTATTTATATATATTTAAAATTCAACTAATATAACTAATATAACCATATTATTATAAAAATTTATTCTTTGAAAAAATAATTAAATAAAAATATAGATGGTGTTGCTCCACGTGCAAAAATGAATCAACAACGTTCACGTCGTTTTCGTTCTGCGCTTGATGCAAAATTAAAAGAAGAACAAGAAGAACGTGAAAGAGAAGAAATGGAAAAACGTGGTGAAACAGTAATAGAACCAACAAAAGAAAAAGTAAAATTTGATTCTAATTGTATTACACCAGGTACTCCTTTTATGGATAAATTATCAAGATATCTTAAATATTATATTAATGACAGATTAAATAATAATCCAGGATGGAAAGGGGTATATATATATATATAAATATTTATTTATATTATTAATTATTTTTATATAGCTATTATATGTAATTGCTTATTATTATTATTATTATTGTTATTAATTTTTATTAATTTATATATCATTCATTTATCATTAAATAATAATAATAATAATAATAATAATAATAATAATATTTAGTTAAAAGTTATTTTATCAGATGCTGGTGTTCCAGGGGAAGGAGAACATAAAATTATGGATTTCATTCGTAGACAACGTAATACTGAAGGTTATGATCCAAATACTCATCATGTTATGTATGGTTTGGATGCTGATTTAATTATGCTTAGCATGGCAACGCATGAACCTCATTTTAAAATTATTAGAGAAGATGTATTCTACCAACAAACAAAAAATGATAGTCGTAATCGTTATGCTGACCCAACAAGACGTAAAAATAATAATATAATTCAACACAATATATTTATATATTATATATTATAGTATATTTTATATTTTATTAACTCTTTATTTTTTTCATTTTTTATTTTTTTTTTCTAATATATATCTCTTATATATATATATATTTAAATATATATATTAATATTATCATTATTTAATATTTAATTTCAATTTAAAAGAGGATGAAACATCTATTGTTGAAATAAAACCAAAACCTTTCTTATTTTTCCATATTAATATTTTAAAAGAATATTTAGAAGCTGAACTTAAAATGGATAATTTACCATTTTTATACGATGTAGAAAGAATTATAGACGATTGGGTATTTTTATGTTTCTTTGTTGGTAATGATTTCTTACCACATCTTCCATCACTAGAAATTAGAGAAGGTGCAATTGATACACTGGTAAATATATATAAACAACTTTTACCATCCTTTGGTGGATATATCACAGATAGTGGTGAAATTAATTTAGATCATGTAAAAGAAATAATGATTAAATTAGGTGAACATGAAGATCAAACTTTCCGTGAAAGAAGACAAAAGGAACAACGTTATCGTGAAATGAGAAAAAAGAAAAGACATGAAGCAAGGAGAAAAGAAGGAAATAAAAATGATAAGAATAATAGAAATAGAAATAATAGCTTTTCATCAAAGAAAAATAATGATGATGATGATGTACCTCAAATATTAAAAGAAAATGAAACTTTCATTGAAAATTCAAATTCATCTGATAATAAATCTAATAATACAGAAGAAGAAAAGAAAAGTCCTGAAGACAATATACCAGAACTTATTGAATTAAATGGAACAAATCCTTCTATTTCAAATCGTGAACTTTTAAAACGAAAAAAGGATAAAATAAAAACAACAGCTGAACAAAATAGAGATCTTGTTGCTCAAAAAAGAGCTAATCGTTTAAAGAATCAGGCAGCGGCAGCTGAACTACGTTCTAATATTAATAATTTTAATAATAATAACAATAAAAATGATAATGATTTATTAACAGTACCTAATACTAAAAGAAAATATAGTTATGATGATAGTTCAGCTTCTTCTTTATCTCTCTCTACTGATTCAGCATTATCTATTAAAAAACCAAGAATAGATGGTGAAGATGAATCAGAAGATAGTGATCCAGAACCAGAAGATAATATTAAATTATGGGAACCTGGATGGAAAGAACGTTATTACAAAAATAAATTTGGTGTTGAAATTAGTGATATTGCTTTCAGAAATAAGTAAATATATAATTTATAATTTTGATATATAATTTTTTATAATTTATAATATTATATAATAATACTTTATTATATATAATTAATTTTTTTTTTCTTAAATTATATCAATTTTAATAAAATAACATATATATACATATAATTTTTCAATAATTTATTTTATAAAAGGGTTGTTGAAGCATATACTGAAGGTCTTTGTTGGGTATTGAAATATTATTATCAAGGATGTCAATCATGGGATGTAAGTTTTTTATTTTTATTTTTTATCTTTTTTTTTTTTTTTTATTAAATATATATTTTAATATCTATTATATAAAAATTATGATTAATATTTATTGTTATAACAATATTAATTAATATTATATGAATAATTTTTTCATTTATATATATATATATATATATTATCATTAATGTTATTCTATAATAGTGGTATTATCCATATCATTATTCACCTTTTGCTTCAGATTATTGTAATATCAAAAAGTTTAACATTAAATTCGAATTAGGTCAACCATTTAAACCATTTGAACAATTGATGGGTGTATTGCCAGCTGCTAGTAATAGTAATATTCCAAAAGCCTTTAGACATCTTATGACAGATCCAGATTCTGATATTGTAGAGTATTATCCAGAAGAGTTTAGAGTTGATTTGAATGGTAAAAAATATTCATGGCAAGGTGTTGCACTTCTTCCATTTATTGATGAAAAAAGATTATTAAAAGCATTAGAACCCTATTATCCTCAATTAACTGAAGAAGAAAAAGAAAGAAATTCAAGAAGTTATGAAATATTATATGTTGATTCATCTAATCCATTATATGATGTCATACAATCTCTTTATAAAGATAAATCGGTAATTATATATATATATATTAACATATTTTTATAATTTATATATTTATATTTTTATATATTTATATTTTTATATATTTATATTTTGATATATTTATATATTTAAATATTTATATATTAATATTATCATTTTTTTTTATTTCTCTTTAAATGTATAATAGAAAATATATGAATTAAATAGTAAAAATTCAGATAATTTAAATGGTAGCTTAGTATCTTTAAAAAAGAATTATTGTTTACCAGGAGATGTATTTATATCACCATTAAAAGACTTTGATCTTCCTGATATTAAAGATGTTCAATCAATAGGGTAATTTTAATAATTTAATATTATATAATATTTAATATAATAATAATAATAAATAAATAAATAAATAATAATAATAATTTTTCTTTTTTAAAAAATTTAAATAGAACTAGATACATAAATCCTTCATTTGATGAAGGCTTTGTTTTCAAAGCCTATTTATTACCAAATGTAGAATTACCATCACCTGTTTTAACATCAGATGACTTATATTGGATTAAAATGGGTGGAAAACCAAATAAAAATAAGTTAAATATGGATGCCGCCAATAGAATGATGCGTAATAATAACCATGACCATAATAGAAATAACCGTAATAATTATGGCGGCTATAATAATAATAATAATAATAACTATGGTTATAATAACAATTATAATAATTATAACAATAATAGTAGAAGTGGAAATAATTATCATCATAGAAATGATGCAACTCAAAAATTCTATGGTGATTCAATGAATAATAATAACAATAGAAATAATAGAAGATTTAATAATAACAATAGATACAGAAACTATGGTGGTGGTTATTTCAATAATAATTATAATAATAATAATAATAACAATCATGTAAGTTGAATTTTTTTTTTTTTTTTTATTAATTTTGTTTTACCATTTTATACCGTTTTTCCTTTTTTTTTTTTTTTTTCTATTTTATTTATAATATTTAAAAAAAAAAAAATTCTTTTTTTTTTTTAATATATAAATATATATATATATTTCCAATTTTAAATATTTAAAATATTATTTAACTAAATTATAACAAATACATTATAAATTAGTTAAAATAATAATAATAAAAAAAAAAAAAAATCATTATAATTTTATTTATTTAATATTATTATTATTATCATTACCATATTTAGTCTAAATTTATATTTTAATTAAAAAATATATAAAAATAAAAATAAAAAAATTTCAAATTATAATATATATATATATATTTATATATATCTTTTTTAAAAAAAAAAAAATAGAGAAAAAGGAAAAATTATATGAACTATTAATCAATATATAAATTTTCAATATTATATATTTAGATATATTTCGAATAAACAAAATTTATTTTATTTTATTTTTTTTTTTTTTTTAGAAAAAAAAAATTAAATACATAAATTTTACTAACGACAATCCCTTCTTAATAATCTTAATAATCATTAATATAATATTAAATACCAAATAAAAAACTTCTTTTTTAAAAAAAAAATAATATATATTAATTATTAAATACATATATGAATAATATAATATTAATTATATTTATACAAATATATATATAATATAAAAAAATGTTTCAAATTATTAGAACTCCTTCTTTAATAATAATATGAACAATAATATGAACAATAATATGAACAATAATATGAACAATAATATGAATAACAACAATAATAATAATATGAATGGCAATTTTATGCAAAATATGATAAGTCAAAATAATAATTTCAATAATAATAACAATAATATGATGAATTTCAATAATTTTAATGGCATGAATAATAATATGAATAATATGAACATGAATATGAATATGAACATGAACATGAACATGAATAATATGAATAACATGAATATGAACAATATGAACATGAATATGAACAATATGAATATGAATAATATGAATATGAATAATATGAATATGAATATGAATAATATGAGCAATATGAGTAATATGAATAACATGAACAATATGAATAATATGAATATCAACATGAATATGATGAATATGAATAACAATATGAATAACAATATGAATAACAATATGAATAACAATATGAATAATAATATGAATAATAATATGAATAACAATATGAATAACAATATGAACAACAATATGAATAATAATATGAATAATTTTGGTAACTTTAATTTTAATATGAATGGCATAAATACTCAACAGTTATCATATCTCTTTAATAATAATAATAATAATAATAATAATAATAATAATAATAATAATAATAATAATAATAATAATAATACAAATGTCAATGTTAATCAAAATTTCTCATGGAATAATATGCAAAGTTTTAATTAGAATTTCTAATAATTAATTAATTAATGTTTTTTTATTATATAACTTTTAATCATTATATTTAATAATTTATCTTATTAGTATATTTTTTATATATATAATCATAATATTCTTAATTTTTATTTTTTTTTCCCATAGTTAAATCAAATATAGAAAATTGATTTAAATTTTATTTTATAATTTAAATTATATATATATATTAAGAGAATAAATTCATAAATATATATATAATAGTTTTTTATTACATTTTTATTACTATTGTTATTTATTTATTTATTTTCTCATTTTTTTTTTTTTTCTTTATATTTCCTTTATATTCTTTAAATATAAAAAGTAAAAATATTAGCACAGTAGCTATTAATAATTTTATTTATATATGCATATATACAAATCTTTTAATTATATTTTGAATATAATATATATTTAAATATAATATATATATATATATTTAATATTTAAATTATATATAATAATATTATATTAATAATAATAATAATAAAAATTTAAATAAAAAATGATTTAAAAAAAAGTCTATAGTATGTTTTATATATATATATATATTTATGGTGTCTATTTTTGGGTTAAATATATAATAAAAATCAATTAAATAAAAATATTAAAAGAAAATCGATATTAAAACATAATAATTTTATTTATTTATTTATTTACTTATTTATTTATTTATTTATTTATTTATTTATTTATTTATTTATTTATTTATTTATTTATTTATTTATTTATTTATTTATTTATTTATTTATTTATTTATTTATTTATTTATTTATTTATTTATTTATTTATTTATTTATTTATTTATTTATTTATTTATTTATTTATTTTTATTTATTTATTTATTTATTTATTTATTTATTTATTTATTTATTTATTTATTTATTTATTTATTTATTTATTTATTTATTTATTTATTTATTTATTTATTTATTAATCATTTATTCATTCATTTATTTATTTATTCACTTATTTACTTATTTATTTATTCATTTATTTATTTTTTCTTTATTTTGTTTTGTTTTATATATTTATTATTATTTTTTTTATTACATTTTATTTTACTTTTTAATTTATTTTACTTTATTTTATTTTGTTTTATATTATTTTACATGTTTTCTTTTTTTTTTTTGTAATTTTTTGTTTCTTAATTTCAATGTTATATTTTTATCATTTTAATAATTTATATATTATAAAAAAAGATAGGATAAAAATATACTTCATTCTTATTTTTTTCTTTATTTAATTTACTGTTATAGATGTTCTATTTGTAGAAGCAGAAGAATGATAAAAACGATGAGCTCTTCTTGTTCTTGGTCTTAAAATTGAAGATGAACTTATTGAAAGTTTTTTGATAAAACTATGTAGATAATCCGTTCCATTTTTTAAAGATTCAGCTTCTGGACTTCCTAAATATTTAATATCTATTTCTTTAACACTTTTTGGAATCATATAAATAAATTTTTCAGACCATTGAACATTTTGAATTTTTAAAATTTCTGGAGTAAATCGATATTTTTCAAGGAATAATTTAACAAGAACCATTGTTTTATTTTCAGGTGTAGTTAAAACTTCTGTTGTTTCATTATTTGTAGATGTATTAGAAGCTTCTGTCATCACATCTTGAGCTAATGATGTTATTGTATCATTTTCCTCGGATGAATTCAATGGTAATGATGTTAAAGAAGGCGATATTGAAGTATTATTTAATGAATCCGATATTGGCAATAAATGAGATGAAGATTCTAATTCATTATCATCATCATTATTATTATTATTATTATTATTATTATTATTATTATTATTATTATTTAATATATTATTGGAAATTTGGGATTCAATTAATTCTTCATTTTGATTATAATTATTGTTGTTGTTATTGTTGTTATTAATATTAACAGTAGTGTTAGTAGTTGTAGTAGTTATATCATTATCATTTTCATGATTTGGAGCTGAAGCAGGTGGAGTAATAATTTTATCCGTATCAATAGATATTTCAATACCATTAATAAAAAAGTAAGCTTTAAATTGAGTTATTTTTTCTTGCTTATCAACTAAATATCCCTGAATTGGTTCTAAATCAAAATTTGGAATAGTATCATTTGTTTTAATATCATTTGTTTCAATTTGATTACGAGTAGATGAAGAAGAGGAAGAAGAGAAAGGTAATAATGATAAATCATTATCATTTTCATAAATATCTTCTTCTTTATTAGTAATGATAAAAGATAAAGGTAATGCTAAATCAATTTGAAATACAACAGGTATTGAAAAATCAGGATTTGATTTTTTAGAATCTAAAAGTTTAATATGATAATTAGGTTTTAATGTCTCATCAAATTTTTCCTTTTCTTTTAAATTCTGATGTTGATATTGATACCCATAATTATGATTACTATAACTATCATAACCATTATATCCATTATAGCTACCATATCCACCATAATTTCCAAAACTATTATAATTACTATAACTACTATAATTATGATAATCTCCAAAACCACCATAGCTACCATAACTACTATATCCAGTACAGTCATAAGAAGAATTTGGTAAAGCATAAGGATTATCACGATAGGTAAGAGATGATTTCATTTTTGAATATAATTTCTTAAATTGTCGATCATCATATATTTTTAAATTTATTTGACCAGCAAATGACATTTTTGTTAATAAACTATTCCATTGTTTTGATACATATGGAATTGAATGAAAAAGTGTATTAATATCACAATAACCAAAAATTTTAAATAAAATTTCATTTGGAATAATTGGATTTTCCTTTTTAAAAGAAGAATTTGGAAGAGTTGATGAAGATAAAGTGGAGGATGAAATATTTAATGAATTTTCTATTAAATATTTCATTTGCATTATTTTTGTTTCCATTTTAATATAATATTATTATTGAAAAAAAATTTTTTTAAATTCTTTTAAATTACTATTAAAAAGAATATATTCCTTTATAATTTTTAATATTTTTATTGAAAAATATTTGAAATATTTATTCTTAAATTATATGAATTTGAAAAATTTTATTGTAAAATATTTGAAATATTTATTCTTAAATTATATTAATTTGAAAATTTTTATTATTATTTTTCCACCACTAATATTTTTTGTTGTGTTTTATTTTTTTTTTTTTTATGTTTTATTTTTAAATAAATAAATATAATAATGAATATATAAATAATTTTTAATTTGACAAAAAAAAATTTTTTATAATGTATTTTAATATATTTTATTTTTTATAAATAAATTCTTTTTAATTTGACAAAAATATTTTCTTTTTTATGTGTGTGTGTTTGTTTTTTGAAGATAAAAAATTAAATATTGCTTTTTAAAGTATTTTACCTATATTATATATAAAAAAAAATAATAAAAATACAATTAGTTACATTTCATTTATAAAATATATAAATAAATTTTATGATTTATATGTGTGAATATAGATCTATTGATGTATATTTTTATATTTTTATGATGTATAATAAAATATTAATAATTTTAGAGTTTTGATACATGATTATTTAATATATTACATTATCTTATATTTTTTAAGTAAAAAATTAATAAATATTTGTATAAAACTCGAGAAATTATATAAATTAATTATTTAATATCGATTTAATAATTTATTTTTCATATTTATATAAACAATATTATATATATTGTATAATTTCTGTATTTTTTGATACAAATGTATTTTTCACATTTTTCGTAAAAAATTTTTTCTTTCTAATAAAATAATATAAAAAAAACTAATATATAAGTAGCTTTGAAAGTCTAAAATCAAATACCTTTGTTTTTACTACGTAATAAAACATAAATGAAAAAAATATTTTTAACTTTATATTTTTTTACTTAATAAATTAAATATATTGTGTTATTTTTATTATTATAACTTAAAATAGACATATATTTAAATAACGAAATATAATTATAATTGAATTAAATATATTTAAAATTTAAATATAATTGTTAAACTGAAATTAAATATTCTGGATGTTAATAATTTAAAAAAAGAAAAAAAAATAGTTAACAAAAAAATATTTGTAATTTCAATTGTAATAGTTTAAAATATTTTGACTTAAACTTTAACAATAACTAAGAAATGTATATACTGTAATTATTATAAAGGTATATGTTCTTTTATTATTGCATTTATTTTTAAATTTTTTTAAAAAGAAATAAAATTACTGAATATTTGTATATATAGGTTTATATATAACTTTTGTATATATTTTATTATTATTTATATTTTTCTTAATTCAATTATGAAATGAAACTGTTCATTTTATATTATTATTTTATTATCTTCCAAGTTAATATTATATTTCAGAAATAAGTTTTATAATAATAATAGTATTATAATTAAAAAAAAATAGAGTGTTAAAAATATTTGAGAAAAAAAAAAAAAAAAACTTAGTGCTTATTTATATATTAGAAATATATATAATATTAATTATAGAATAATTATATAATTTATATTACTTTATATATTACTTCATATTTATTCTTTTTTATTTTTAGTTTTATTAATTATTCTTATTTATAAAGTTAATTTTTATTATCATTCCATTATTACTTTTTTAATTGTTGTTTTTATTATATTAACATTTTATCTGCACAAATATTAGTATTAAAATAAAAAGAAAACGAAAGTATTGTTTCAAGCTTTCCTTTTTTAAATATCTTTATTTTTTTAATTTGATATATAATACATGAAATAATAATTATTTATAAATTAAATATTTATATATTAATACATTGCATTATATTTTAATATATGTATTAATTTATATATAATCTCAAATGCATGTTATAAATTAATAATAAAATTATTTATTTATCCATTAGTTAATTTATCCATTTATTTATTATTTACTTTAAAAAAAAAAGTTTTACACCTTTTAATTCAAAATAAATTTTTAAAATATATATAAAGTAATCATTTACACATAGAGTATAATAGTTATAATATATTAAAAATATATAAACCAAATTTTAAAATAGCTTTATTATTATTATTATTTTTTAAAAAACAATATTTTATATAAAAAAACATGTTAATTTTTTCTATAATATATCTTTTTATTATCATTACCTTAATAATATAAATTAATATAAAAATGAATATATTCATAATATATGATAATTAATATGTGCAATATATATTTATTATAATTAAAGTTAATTTATTTGTTTTTTAAATGAATATCATTTTCTTTTTTAAAATGGTGTTAATTACATTAAAAATCTGGTTTATTTTAATTAAATTATAATTAAATATTATAAAATCAATAAATATATTAATAATATATGGAACTACATTAACTTTAAAACTATAAAAAATAAATTTTTTAAAAATATAAAAATAAATATTTTTTATTTCGAAAATTATATATAATTAATTATGTATCTAACATTTTATTGGATAAATACCCTGTTATATAAAAGAATGCTTTATAAAAAAGAACTATCAAAACAATTAAAATTATTATTTATATTATGATTACATGATTAATAATAACCATTACTTATACTTGCTTGTTATTATTAAATACTAACAATTAATAAGCTTTTTTATTAATACTTTCATAGCAAAAAAAGAATGTTATTAAAAAAATACAGTTTTATATTTTTATAACAAACATTTCAAAAAAAAAAAAAAAAAAAAAAAAAACAATTAATGAATAATAAAAATAAAAAACTACTTATATTTATATTAAAAATCATCCTATTTAAAGTTAATTATTACTAATAATAGTCAGTATTAAATTAAATAATCGCTAATATAAAGATTCATAATTGTTACGAAGTTAGTTTTAATTCCCTATTACTAATAGTTATATTTATTATAAATAAAAAATAATTAAAATTATTTATTAGTATGATAATTTAAAAAAAAAATTATTATGTTATTTAAATTATTATCACATTTAATTCTTTAAATATTCTTTTTAAAATTTTTTAAAATCCCCATAAAATCAATAAAAAATAAAAATATTAAAATTCACTTCTAATAGTCTATTTGTTATTATTAATAAAATATTATACTCTTATGCATTTTGCAGTTTATTATACTTTAAAATTAAAGTTTTTTGTTTTATAATTAATGCACATGACATGTAATATTTATTTAGAGACATTTATTTATTAAATAGAAATAAATTTTTTTTATTAATAACATTTTATTTAAAAATTATAATTTTTATATTTACTAGTTTAGCTTTAAACAATATATATATATATTAAATATTAAAATGAAAAACTATATATAATAGCCTCTTATAGATAAATGATTCATAAAAATATTAAAGTATATAATAAAATATATTTTTAATTATTTATTTTTATTTTGGTTTTATTATTTCTATTTTATACTATTTAATATCTATAAACTTAATTTTATTATAATTTTTATCTATATCAATTTCAATAAAAAAATAATATAAAATTACTATAATAATTATTATATAATATTATCATATTACTAATAATGCTCGGTTAAGAATTAAATATATAAATATTTAAAAATTTATTCCTTTTATTTGTACATAATGTACAATAAAATAAAATCTATGTTCATAATTTATTTGTTTCCTTTTACTTAATTCTATATAACAATTTATTTATATATTTGCTGTTATTCTTATTATTAATATTTATTATTTCATTATTCCTTTTACTCCATTTTATATAATTATATCTCATATAGGATAAAACAGTATAAATATAAAATTTTTATTAATAATAAATATTGGTATAGAAATCTAATTGAAGATGGAACTACCAATATAAATCAAAATAAAATAAAATAAATTATCCTTTTAATAATTATATATAATATTAATATAAATTACTGATTAACAAAATTAAAAATTATAAAATAATAAAGTTAAAACATATATATTATTCAATTATTATTATAATATATATTGTAATAAATTTATTTATCTTTTCATTTTTAATAAAAATTTAATCAAAATTTTAAAAAAGTTAAAATTAACATTTTTTTCATCTACTCTCAAAGATTGTCTTAAAACCATTTTAAAATTTTTTTGAAGTTAATATTTTTATAAATTAAAAAAAAAAATAAAAAAAAAAGCTAAATAATTAAATATCTTAATAAATAAATTTATCACTAATAATATTTCAATAATATAGAAATCTAAATAATAAAAAAACATACAATGCTTCTCCAATTGTAATATTAATATTTTTATTTTTATTTTATTTCAGGTAACTTATTTTATTAATAATACCAACTTGCATATGTTTATTTGTTTTCAAATATATATATATATTTACATTTATTCAAACTTAATTATTTAAGTTAATAGTATTTTATTATAAATAATTATTAATTATTTATAATATCATATAATAAAAATGCTCTTTCTTTTTTTTTTATTATTTATTTTTCCCTTATTTAACAAAATCAACATTAATAATGTTATTAATCTTTGAATAATGACCATCAACTCTAGCAATTAAATTAAACTTTTCATAATCAAATTCACCAGTTTTATTATTATAGAATTCTTCATTAGCATGAATCTTAACAACTTGACCATTATAAACAACAGAAGTTTCATTACCATTTTCATCAGTAAAGGTAGTACTAGAGACAACCTTACATTCAAAACTAACTGCACTTTGAGCAGGTAATGGAGCCTTTATAACAGAAGATGGCATTTTAGTTATACCAATTTTTTCAAATTCATCTTCTTCTGGAGGAAGATTAGCATTGGTTGAAATAGCAGATCTTTACATATAGTATATTATATTAATAAATATTATTTAATAATAAATTTTAAAAAATATATATTAATAAATACAGAAATAATGAAATGAATAAATAAATAAATAAAAAAGCAATAATTAAAAATATATATATATCATAATATTTTAATTATTTTAAAAATTCTTATATTATATGTAATATGTATTTAATAGCATATATAAAATAATGATTTCCAATATTATATATTTTATATAATTATTTTAAAAATAATACTGAATATATACTTACTCTAAGAACCAGTCACTAACAATACTAACACCAAATTCCTTTGTAGCATCAATATTAACTTGAGTATCCTTTAATGAACCATCTGGTTTTTTATGAACAGTAATACTAATAATTGGTGGATTTGGACAAATACAATTACAAAAAGCAAATGGTGCAGTATTAGCAACGCCATCTGCTGAAACAGTAGAAACTAAAGTAGTAGCACTTAATAACTTTATATTATAATTAAATTTAACAATTAATTATGTCATATAAATAAAAAAATTATATATAAAAAAGTAAATATAATAAATTACGAAAAAAAAATTTGTATAAAAAAAAATATTTATATTATTATATCATGATATTATATTTTAAAATGAAAACAAAATCTTCAAAGAAAAAAAAAAAAATTAAATTTATATTTTATAAAATATATATATATATATATAAATAATTAAACAATTTCCCTTAAAAACTGATTAACTATAAGTACTTGTTTTTTAAAATAAAATAAAATAAAATAAAGGCATTTTATAATTTGAATTCCAAATTAAATTAATTTAAATGAAATGTATAATAAAATGTAATATATATTTTATATACATATAATATGAATTTTATATACATAATATATTTTTGTTTATAAATATAAATTATTAGATATAAAATATAAAATATATATGATTTAACATATTAAATGTATATTTTCATCTTTTTAATGAAAATATAAAATAAAATGAAAAAAAAAAAAAAAAAAAAAAAAAAAAAAAAAAAAAAAAAAAAACTTACAGTTCCTTTAGTAAATTTTATCATATTAAATATATCCTTTGGTTCATAAGAAATAATTTTACCACTTGGAATCTTTTGTGGAGTACCTTTTTTCCATGTAGCATTTGGAATTTCAACTCTTTTAACTTCAAATTTTTCTGGCTTTTTACCAAAGAAAAAATGATTTGGTACAGTACGAGAAATATTACGCTTAGAAATAATACTGTTACCAAAAGCGGATAAAGCCTTAGTAGCTGGAATTTTAACAAAAGAGTTTGTTAATGAAAGAGACATTTCTTTAAATTATTAATGCTAATAAATAATAATAAAAAAGAATAAAAGAATAAAAATAAAATGAAATAATTTAATTTTTTTATATTACTATTATTGATAAACAAACATTAAACTAATCAAGTTTATATATATATTTAATATAAATATTACTAAAAATTTAATTATACATTAATTTATATATTTATATATTAAATTATATTAAAAATATTATATAAAAAAAATTAATACATTAAATACATAAATTTAATGATCTTAATTTTTTACATTAATCTTAGAAATAAAAGTTTAAATATTTATAAGTTTAAATATTTAAACTATTATATTTATATTAAGAAAAATAATTTCCATTAATTTTTATAAAATTTTCTTAAATATATTTTTTATATTTCGTTAGTATTTTAATATTTTAAAATACATTATAAATTAAGAATTATTAAAAATAAAGCTATTTCGATATTTATAATAATTCAAAACTTTTATCATCTTTTTTTCATACTTGTATAAAAATTATATATTATCATCACTTTTATATTTTATATTTTTATACTATATTATGGAAATTCTGTTTTACTTTTCTATAAAAAATAACTAAAAATTATAGTAATATCCACAAAAAATAACTAAAAATTATAATAATTTCTACCAAAAAAGTTATTTCTATTTAAAATTCTTGTGTAATTATCGTCCAATAAACAGTTTAAATTTGGTGACAATGTATAATTATATTAACCTTTAACTAAATATTATAATAACATATAATAATGCTTTAAATATATATTAGAGTTAGAAATAAAATTCAATATTATATTTTATACTTATAATATTAGAATATTTATATATTATAGAATTATTTTATATATTTTGTTATTTGATTTATATTGAAATATTAATAAAAATATTATTTTAAATAATATAGATTTATATTAAAACATAAATTAATACATATAAAACATAAAAATGATTAAATAATGTGATTTAAATTTTTTTTTTATTCAAGGAAAATAAGAATTTTATTCGTAGAATAAAAAATAAAAAAAAAACAGTATTTTTCCCCTATTATCATTTTTTACTTTTCCCCTATTATCATTTTTACTTTTTCTTAATCATCCATTTGTTATTTATTACTATTATTTATTATTATTATTATTTATCCTTAACTCTAACGTTTAGAGTTATTATTTAATAAAATTTATTATACATAATAGAAATATTAAAATAAAATAATTTAAAAAAAAAAACAAAATATAATATATTTATATATGTTAATCAATTATTTCAATTAATAAAGTTCAAAAAAAAGTTTTTTATTGCTATTCAACTAATTAAAAAAAAAATAAAATAAAGTAAAAATTTAAACTTTATCAATTAAAAAAAGAGTAATGATAAAAACTAATGGATATTAAAAATAAAAAGAAATATATTTATTTCCTACTATATTGGTTTATTTCTTTATCTTTATATTTTTAATCAATAATATTTGTCATATAAAAAACTATAAAGAAAGTTAATTATTATTTAAACTTTTTTAAATAATAATTGTTTTTTTTTTTTTTTATCATATTTTGTCATAAGTGAATGATTTAAAATTTATTTTTTTTCTATCATATTTTGTCATAAGTGAATGATTTAAAATTTATTTGTTTTTTTTTTTTTTATTTTTTTTTTCTGTCATATTTTGTCATAAATAAATGATTTAAATTGATTAGTTTTTTTTTTTATTATTATTATTATTAAAAAAATGATATTATTACTAGTTATAATATGAACTAATAATAATTAAATAATCCTTTATAATAATTCTTTTTTTACTTTTTTATTTTTTCTAATAATTATTTATACGTTTAGATCTTATTTATAAAATATAATAATACAGGTTAACATTTAAAATAATATATAATAATGTTTTCCTTCATATAAAAATATTATTGAATAATAAATAAATAAGAAAAAAAATTACATGTTTATATTAGCAATTATATTTATAAATATTGATAAAGATAATAATAATATAATAAAATTCAAAAAAATAACCCAAATCTGAATTATAAATATTAATAAAGATAAATATTTAATAAAGATAATAGCAATATAATAAAGCTCAAAAAAAAATAACCCAAATCTGAATTCAAATACCAACAAAAAATTTAATTATCATACATATTATTATATTATTATTAAAAAAAATTATCCTTTATTATTGAAAAAAACGGCAAAAATATTTAAAATATATTATATATATTATAAATATTTTTTTTAACATAATTATAATTATATAATTATATTTAAAATATATTAAAGGTAAAAATATAAAAAGTCTAATATATATAAAATTATATTAATAATTTATATAATTAAAATATTAAAAATTATTATATAATATATTAC
>MCFG01000294.1:37500-72500 GCA_002104895.1 Anaeromyces robustus
GTTGTATTAATGGTGATTCATGTAATTATAATGGAATAACTGGTAAATGTATGAATGTAAGTAAATGTACAGGTACAACTATTTCTGGTCTTTGTCCAGGTGGTAATAACATTAAATGTTGTATTAATGGTGATTTATGTAATTATAATGGAATAACTGGTAAATGTATGAATGTAAGTAAATGTACAGGTACAACTATTTCTGGTCTTTGTCCAGGTGGTAATGATAATCAATGTTGTATAACAAGTGAAATTCCTTGTAATTCTAATGGAAGATCTGGTAAATGTATGGATGTTAGTAAATGTACAGGTACAACTGTTTCTGGTCTTTGTCCAGGTGGAAATAACATTAAATGTTGTATTAATGGTGATTCATGTAATTATAATGGAATAACTGGTAAATGTATGGATGTTAGTAAATGTACAGGAACAACTGTTTCGGGTCTTTGTCCAGGTGGTAATAACATTAAATGTTGTATTAATGGTGATTCATGTAATTATAATGGAATAACTGGTAAATGTATGGATGTTAGTAAATGTACAGGAACAACTGTTTCGGGTCTTTGTCCAGGTGGTAATAACATTAAATGTTGTATTAATGGTGATTCATGTAATTATAATGGAACAACTGGTAAATGTATGGATGTAAGTAAATGTACAGGTACAACTATTTCTGGTCTTTGTCCAGGTGGTAATAACATTAAATGTTGTATTAATGGTGATAATACGTGTTCCGCTTTAGGAAAAACTGGTAAATGTATGAATGTTAATAAATGTTCAGGTATAACTGTTCCTGGTCTTTGTCCAGGTGGTAATGATAATCAGTGTTGTATAACAAGTGAAATTCCTTGTAATTCTAATGGAAGATCTGGTAAATGTATGAATATTAGTAAATGTACAGGAACCACTGTTTCTAATCTTTGTCCAGGTGGTAATGACATTAAATGTTGTATCAAAGATGATAGCACATGTAATTATAATGGAACAATTGGCAAATGTATGGATGTAAGTAAATGTACAGGTACAACTATTTCTGGTCTTTGTCCAGGTGGTAATAACAATAAATGTTGTATTAATGATGATAATATGTGTTCCGCTTTAGGAAAAACTGGTAAATGTATGAATGTTAATAAATGTTCAGGTATAACTGTTCCTGGTCTTTGTCCAGGTGGTAATGATAATCAATGTTGTATATCAAGTGAGATTCCATGTAATGCTAATGGAAAATCTGGTAAATGTACGAATGTCAATAAATGTACAGGTACAACATATTCTGGATTCTGTCCAGGTAGTACTGATATTAAATGTTGCATTAACGATATTTCAAATAGTCCAACAAATCCAACAAATCCAACAAATCCATCAAATCCATCAAATCCATCAAATCCATCAAATCCATCAAGTGGTGATTGTCAATACCAAGGTATATATGGTACTTGTAAAGATAGTAATACTTGTAATGAATTAATTATTTCAGGATTATGTCCAGGTTCTTATAATATTAAATGTTGTCTTCCAAATATAAATTTCACATGTCCAACTGCTTCTAATAGTAATGATACTAAATCTGGAAGAAGTAAAGCGGAGGAATCACTTCCTGAAATCATTAAAAGTGAAGGAGGTTGTCAAAATAGTTCAAATGATAAGGGCAATTATATAGATGGAGTATTAAGTTATACTTGTGCTGGTATTACACCAAATACAGGTTGGAATAATAAGAATTATTTCGGTTATGCTCTCAAAAATTGTACATCTAAAGTTAGTTTTGTAAAATGTGCTTATGATTTAGATAGTACTCAATTCAAAGATGCTGCTAGAAAGCTTTATGTAGATCAATATGCTAACCTTGGTGGTTGTACAAATCTTCCACAACCAGCTTATTATCTCTGTTTTGATACCGCTGTTAATCATGGTCCAGGATGGCCATCAAAAAAAATTTCAAATAATCCAATTGGTAATATGAATGGTAAAGAATATTGCCTTTGGTTAAACAATGAAAGTCGCAATCATTATTATGGAATTGTTCAGAATGATTCATCTCAACAAGGATTCTTAAAAGGTTGGTTAGACCGTGTCAGTAGAAGAGAAATTTATTGTAATACCTACTGTAATTAAGGAAAGAATAATAAAATATTTAATAATTAAAAAGAATTAATATAAAATATTATTTTATGATATATAAAAAAATATCATTAAAAAATTCATTATATATTGTATAAAAATAAATATAAATAAAATATATAATTATATAATAATGTAAAAAAATTAAATTCATTATATATATAAATATTACATATATAATATCATACATAACAAGAAAAAATTTAACTAAATAATATATAAAATTATAAATATAAATATAAATAATAAA
Organism: Anaeromyces robustus; assembly: GCA_002104895.1. Classification (NCBI taxonomy): domain Eukaryota; kingdom Fungi; phylum Neocallimastigomycota; class Neocallimastigomycetes; order Neocallimastigales; family Neocallimastigaceae; genus Anaeromyces; species Anaeromyces robustus. The sequence continues at coordinate 39,871 of MCFG01000294.1, forward strand.
AAAATAAATAAAAAAATATAAATATAAATAAAAAAATATAAATATAAATAAAAAATATAAATATAAATAAAAAAATACAAATATAAATAAAAAAATACAAATATAAATAAAAAAAATACAAATATTAATAAAAAAAATAAATCATATTTAAATTATTTTAAAATATTTCACCCAACGAATGGACCATTAGTATATAATGTTAAATACTATATCTTCAATATATTCTTTAATGTTTTTTCTACGTCTTCATTTTCATATAAAAAATATTTTATGAACATTTTAAATTGTAAGTTGAAGATTTCTAAATAAATCCCAAAGTATAGTATTACAATATCTTCTCATTATAATAAAACATCTCAAAATATTATATATTTAGGTACTGTTTCTCTTATAATTTCTTTATACCATACTATTTTTCATTTGGATAATATCTTTAAGTTTACATTTTCAAAAAAATCTTTAAATATTAATTATATATATTCAACTTTTAAAATTCCATCAATCTTAAAAACATGTATATAATTTCATATTCCTGTTAATAATGAATTGTAATAATAATTATATATATATATATATTTTTATAATATTTTTTTTATAATTATGATTTAAAATTATAAATTATAAAAAAAAATACACTTATATAAATAAATAACAAGTACTTACATATATATATAACAGTTATATGTTATATATTTAAATAATATTAATAAAAGATGTAGATAATACAGATATTTTTATTTTATAATAAAAATTGAAAATAGAAATTCTTAAAAAAAAAAAAAGTTAAGTATGAATCAAATTAATTATATCTTTTTTTTTTGTTTTTTTGTTTTGTTTTTTTTTTTGTTTTGTTTTTATTTATTTAATTTAGTATTTCATTTTACCAATAATATAATATAATAAGACTAATGTATCAAATCTAACACATAACCAAGAAAAACGATAAATGATAATAGAATACTTATATTTTAATTAAAATATATTACTTTATATTATGTTATATTATAATTTATTAAATTTTATATAAAAAATATTTTTTTTAAAAAAAAAAAAACATATACAATTCTTTTATAGAAATGTTAATTTTTTGATTTAAAAATTTTATTATTATTTTAAGTTCACTTTTTAAATAATATTATTTGTTTTTACGTTACACTAAAAAATCTGTTTCATAAAATAATATAATATAATTATACTTAGAAAAATGAATGAATTATAATATGGTTTCGTAATATTTGTGTATATTCTATACTCACATACATTGATTATTTAAAGCCGTAATAATACTAGTAATTTATTAAATATTATATTTACATATTTCTATTATATTTAACAAACTTATTTTATAAGCCATAATTAATATTTGAAACATTCTTCTTAATTTAAATGATTAGTCATATATTAATAAAGATATTTATATATATTTTATTAAAGTTATAAGTATTCATTCACTTATTAATATACCATGTAAATGTGTAATTTCACTAAATTTACTTTTTTAATTTGAATTATTCAATTACTTACATACATCTATTAATTACATATATTAATTTTATTAATATATGTGTTTATTTTATTTATAATTTGTATCTTATTTATTATTTGTTTTTTTTTTTTTTAATTTTATATATATATGTTTTTATATTATTATTTTTCTTTGTTACCTTAATACTTTTAACAAATAAAAGCATCATGAAGTAAATAAAAAATAAAAATAAATATACAATAGAGGAATGAAAAATAAAAAATATATATAATAAATAACAAATTTAATGTAAATATATAAAAAAAATATTATTAACAATTGAAATAATTATTAAATATTACCAAAATGAGAAATATTAATATAGTATAAATTTATAAATTTATAAATAAAAAATAATATAACATTATACCTTTTATTCATATAATTAAAATTTTTTTAAAAAAAAAAATAAATAATAAATTATATAAAAATAAAAAAGAATTAACAATAAATATATAATAATAATAATAATAATACATTAAAATATATATATAAAATTATATTAAATTTATTTACTTTTTATTACATCAATAAATAATAGTTTCATTTAATTCTTATGTTCAATATATATTAACTAAATAAAATTATAACATACTGTATTTAGATGTATATATCATAGAAAATTGATTATTTCTATAATCAATAATTTTCTCTTTAAAGAAAAATTACAAATTATTAAATACAAATTAATCTTATTAAAAATTCTTTAAAAATTGAAGAATAGCAATTAATAAATAAATATTAAATAATATTATATATTTTAATATCTTGAAAATTTAATATTTTTACAAGTCTAAAATCAAAATTATTATAATACTTTAACAACTTTAAATAATAATAATACATATAAATATAAAATTTCTAACAGAACAAACGAAATTAGCAAAAGAAAAATTAATTATTCCTAAAAAGATTAATACTATATTAATAATTATTATTTAATATAAACAAAAAATATAGAGCAAAATAATAATGGCTAATTCTTCTGAACAAAGTTTAATTATTGCTTCTCAAAATGGAAATTATAAATTAATAAAGCAACTCATTGAGAATGGTTCAAATATCAATGTAAAAGATGAATTAGGTTGGAATGCCTTAATGTATGCATGTCAAAATGGAAATTTAGAGCTTGTACAATATTTAGTAAGTCGTGGCATTAATGTTAATGAAATTGATAATAATGGATGGACAGCCTTGATGTTTGCAGCTCGTAATGGTCAACTTCCAATTATTAAATATCTTTTTGAAAATGGAGCTTATTTGAATTTAGAAAGTATTTATAAAACTAATATTTTACAAGATGTATTTTATAATAAATTTGTTAAAAATTTGATTAAAGATTATGTTGAAGAAGGTAATTACAAAAATACTACTGCATTAATGTTGGCTTCTTCATACGGATATCTTGATATTGTTGAATTTTTAGTAGAAAATGGAGCTGAAGTTAATTTAAAAGATAAAGAGGGTACTTCTGCTTTAATGCTTGCAGCATATAATTCTAATAAAGAAGTTGTACAATATTTAATCAATCATGAAGCCAATATTGATGATCAAGATAGTCAAGGTCATACAGCATTAATGCAAGCTATTTTTCAAAATAATCTTGATATTATTAAATGTTTAGTTGATAAAGGTGCTAATATTGATTTAAGAGATAGTATTGATAATAAAACGGCATTAGTTTATTCCTCAGAAAAAGGTTTTCTTTCAGCTCTTCAATATTTAGTGGAACATGGAGCTAACGTAAATGATTCTGATATATTGAGTTGTTCAACATTAATGTATGCCATACTAGGCAATTATGAAGAAATTGTTCATTATTTAGTAGATCATGAAGTCAATATTCATGCCAAGAACAGTAAAGGATATACTGCATTAACATTTGCAGCCCAAAACGGAAATCTTAATTTAGTAAAATATCTAATATCTAAAGGAGCTAATACAAATGATAAAGATTGTTATGGTAACTGTCTATTGATTGAAGCATCCGAAAAAGCTCATGAAGATATTATAAGTTATTTAATTGATAATAATGCTGATGTTAATGTAAAAAGAAATAATGGCGATACTCTCGTCATGATGATGGCTTATCATGGTATTTTAAATCTTGTTAAACGATTAGTAGAAGAAAAATCATTAGATATTAAAACTAAAAATAATCAAGGAAACACAGCATTAATTTATGCATCACAACAAGGACATTCAGAAATAGTTAAATATATTTTAGAACAAGAAGGAATTGATGTTAATGAATCAAATCAAAAAGAAAATACCCCATTATTATTAGCTGCAATGAATGGACATAAAGATGTAGTTGATATATTGATAGAAAAAGGTGCTGATGTTAATAAATTTAATAAAGAGCATAGTTCACCGTTATTAGAAGCATCAAAATATGGTTATACGGACATAGTTCGATTACTAATAGATAAAGGAGCTGATGTAAATATTAAAAATATAGAAGGTGAAACAGCTCTTAGTTCTACCTCCTATGATTGCCATCCAGAAATTTTTGAATTACTTATAAATAATAAAGCTAATTTAAATGAAAAAGATAATCAAGGTTCAGTACTTTTAATTGAAGCTGCCAGAAGAGGTCATAAAGAAATGGTAAAAACACTTGTTAAAAATGGTGCAAATCTTGATGAAAGAAATAGTGATGGTGATACAGCACTTTTAATAGCTACGCAATATGGACAAGAAGGAATGATAAGACTTCTAATAGAAGAATATAATGTTAATATAAATGATAGAAATTATGATGGTAATACAGCATTGATATTAGCAGCTCAACATGGTTTAGAATCTATCTTAAAATATTTAGTTGATAAAGGTGCTGATGTTAATGAAAGTAATACATATGGTTTAACTGCATTAATGCTTGCAGTTGATCAAGAACATATGACAATGATAGAATATTTAGTAGAACACGGAGCAATGGTAAATATAAAAAATAATGAAGGCTATACTGCATTAATGACTGCCTCTATGAAAAACTATACTGATGTAGTAAAATATTTAATAGAACATGGTGCTAGTGCAAAAATTACAACAAATGAAGGTGCAAATGCAGCATCTTTAGCTGTTAGTAATAATAATTATGCATTATATTTTTATTTACAATCTAAATCTTAAAAATAAAAATATCATAATATATATAATATATATATAACTCTAAAAATTAAAATTAAAAATAAAAATTAAATAATATTATTATTAATAATAATAAAATAGTAATAATAAAAAGTAACATGTAATTAAAAAAAAAAAAAAATTGGAATAAATAAATGAAAACAATAAAAGATATATTGAAATTAATAATTATAATGACTGTAATAAAATATTAATATTATTAGTTTTTAACATATTCCTTTTAACAAATACTAAAATTGTTATTATTATTATTAATTGTTAATAAAAACTAATTTTATAATTATTATTATTATTATTATTAATTTAATAATAACACCACAGAAATTCGAGTTTAGCAAATAAAACTTATAAATATACAAAAAAAGCAAAAAAATAATAATAAAAAGATTTATATCCAATAAAATTAAAAATAAAAAATTATAATTGGTTTTATATTTTTATAATAATTTTATAAAATTTATAATATTTAAATAATTTGTTTTATATTTTTATAATAATTTTATAAAAATTATAAGACATTATACTTAGTATACAAATACTTTAATTATCATAATAAATCTTTAAATAAAAAAAATATTCAACTTATAAAAAATAATTGAAGAATAAATACAAAAATAAATAATATATTTTATTTATTTTTTTTTTTTTTTTTATTTATTTATTTATTTATTTATTTATTTATTTATTTATTTATTTATTGTTCTTATATAAATATATTTTTAATATTATTATCATAATTTATTTGTTATAGCTAAATATTATTTCATAGAAGTTTTTTGTTTTTTTTTAAAAAAAAATATAACTACGATTATTAAATAAAAAAAAATAACATTTAAAAGTAATTTCTGTTTATAAAAAAAATTATTAAAAATATTATTATATATTGAAATCAAAAATATCTCTTTATAAAAAAGTATTATATAAAGCTAATAATTAATTGCTTAATTATTTCTTCTCCTTTAATAGCTTATGAGTTCACTATAAAAAATAAAAATAAAATAATAAAATAATAATTAATTTTATTATATAATACAACATATTAATTTATATCAATATAAAACTTACTGTAAGTAGTAATATCAATAGTTTCTGGTAATTCAGTAATATTAACTTCAAAACGTTCTTGAACTTGATTTAAAGTCTGTGAATCTTCATTTGATGAAACAAATGTTATAGCTAAACCTTTTGTACCAAAACGACCAGCACGACCAACCTTTTAAAATAGTTAAAAATATTAGTATTTTCTTATATTTTATATTATAACAATAAATTAATAAACTAATTTATTTCTTATATTTACTCTATGTAAATAAGTATCAGCACTATCTGGCATATCATAATTTATAACAATGTTTACACCTTCAATATCAATACCACGTCCAAAGATATCAGTAGCTACCATTAAACGCTTTGCATAACTTTTGAAAAGCTTGTATCTCTTAATTCTATAAAAATTAATAAAAAAAATTTCATAATAATATATGAAAATTTAAAATAAAAATTATGTATTTGTTATTATATTTATTCATATTTCACTAATCTTCCAAAATAATTATTATTAATAAAAGTATAATAATATATTACCTATCTTCTTGTGGCATTTGAGAGTGAATGCAAATTGATGGGAAACTACATTCATTTAATAATTTATTTAATTCATTAGCTCTTTGAACTGATTTAACGAAAATACAAACTTGATTAAAATCAAGAGCATCCAATAAATCATTTAATTTTCTATTCTTTTCGTTTTCTTGTAACTTAACATAATATTGTTGAAGACCATGTAAAGTAAGCTTGGTTTCGTTATCAACAAAGATTTCTAATGGCTATTTTTCATTTATAAAAAAAAAGTCATAATTAATTATTTATTCATCTTTTTTTTTTTAACTTTTAAAATATATAAAATAAATACTTACGTTATGCATGAATTTCTTACAGACTGGTCTGATTTCTTTACTTAAAGTAGCTGTAAACATCATAACTTGCTTTTGATGTTTGGTGTTACGGAAAATTTCTTGAACATCTCTTCTCATATCTTTTTTTATTTATTTTATTTTTTTTTTTTTATTTATACAGGATAAAATTAATTTCTCTTTTTCACTTTTAAAATGAGACATATCGTTTTCACAATTTTAACTATAGAAGTAGTTATTTACCTAATTGTTCAAGCATCTTATCACATTCATCTAAAACAAAGTGCTTAACACTGTGGAGTTTAAGTACCTTATCTCTAATTAAACCTAAAACTCTACCTGGAGTACCTACTATAATTTGTGGTTTTTCATTTTTAATTTCATTAATATTATCCTTAATTGGAATACCACCATATAATACAGTAGTTTTAACACCTGGCATAAACCTTGAAAAACGAGTATATTCGTTTTTAATTTGGTAAGCTAATTCTCTAGTGTGACAAAGAACAATAACTGAAATTTCATCAGAAGGTTCTAATTGATGAAGGGTAGCTAAAACAAAAACAGCAGTCTTACCCATACCACTCTTTGCTTGACAAAGAACATCAGTACCAAGAATAGCTTGTGGAATACATTCTTGTTGAACTATATATTTTTTAATCATTTTAAAAAAACATATAGTATAAATATATTATATTTTATTAGTATTCATTCCATTTTCTTAATAAAAAACGCTCAATATTTTTTTAAAATTGAATTATTCTAAAAAACGCTCAATATTTTTTTAAAATTGAATTATTCTAAAAGTTTTTCTTATATTCATAAGCTAGTAGTGTTTCTTTGATCTTGTTAATATTATGATCAAAGTTATGTAATTTGAAAAAGTTTATAATTTTTAATTATTTCTTTTTAATGTATAAACATTGAAACAATTCACATAATTCAGAGCAATTCAATATTTAAAAAAAAGCATCTTTAATAACTTTTTTTGAATACGCATTTTTATAATTAAATAGAACTGATTATTTTACCTTCAGAAGGATGTTCAAAACCACAATCAGCAATGGCTCTTGCAAGTTCTGGTTTTAACATAAAATCTTTAAAACCAGTGGCATGAATACCAACATATGAACCCTTTTTAACTTCCTTAGCTTCAGATGCAACATCTGCAACATCATTTACAACTTCATTAGTTGTAGTATTTTCAATTGTTCCGATTTCTTCATCTTCATCATAATCAACAAGATCGTGATCAGCCATTTTTTCTAATTAATATACTATAATATTTTATAAGATATTTATAATTATTTAAAAAAAATTAATAATATATAATAAAATAATTTATAATTGAACAAAAAATTTGAAAAAAAAAAAAAAAATAAAATTAAACAAATATATATTTAAATGTATTTTATAGCTATCTTTTTATTTGTTTATATCCACGTTTTAAAACATTTAATTTCACGTTTAAAACTATAAATCTATTATTCTAGTACAAAAAGAAAATATAAAATACATATAAACACATACTTTCTTTAATTTTAAATAAAATATGAAAAAAAAAAAAAAATTGAATTAATAAAATATTTATGATCTGAAATAATTTTTGTTTTTTGTTCCATCAAAAATATATATACGTATGGACATATTTATTTATTGTACATAAATATAATTTTTATTGAATAACTTTTATTATTCACATCAATTCTTTTTAATTGCATTTATCGCGTCAAATATAAGTATTATTTTATTATATTATACCTTCTATTACAAAAAAAAAATAGTATTTAAATTTGTGAGTAGTATAAGTAATTAATAATATGAAAGTAAAGAAAAAAAAGTAAAGAAAAAAAAAAAATAAAAAATTTATAAATTATATTAAATCAAAATTTATTAAATCTTTTTTTTTATATATATATTTATATATATATTTTTATTTATTTACTACTTATTTATTTACTCATTTATTTATTTATTTATTTATTTATTTATTTATTTATTTATTTATTTATTTATTTATTTATTTATTTATTTATTTATTTATTTATTTATTATTTATCATTTTTTATTTATTTATTTATTTATTTATTTATTTATTTATTTATTTATTTATTTATTTATTTATTTATTTATTTATTTATTTATTTATTTATTTATTTATTTATTTATTAATACGTTATATTAAGATTATTATTCATTAAATTATTTTATATTAAGATTACCATTTCATTAAATTATTTTGTATTAAGATTACTATTTCATTAAATTTATTTATAGTAATATAATAAATTATATTATATATTAAAATACATTTAATATTTTTTATAGTTTTTCTATGGTTTATCAATTATTTTATAATATTTAAATATATAATATATATAATATATATAATTAATTTGAATATAATATAATATATATTAAAACAATAATAATAAATATTTATATTAAGATTACTAAATACAATATAAAAAATATTTTAAATTGAATAGAATATATTCTTTTATATTAAATAATTAAAATTATAAATTTGTTACCGTATAAAAAATATTTAATACATTGTTGTACTTATATACTTGATATACATATACATTACGTAAATAACGTATTATATTTTTTAAGAAAGTTATAATACATTATTTATATAATAAAATCAAGGGGAAGTGTGCATTTCGGCAATGTATTTTGTAAATGTATCGCGCATTAAAATAACGTATTATTTAAATGTATTATATTGTGGCTTATAAATTAAATTAATAAAAAATTTATTATATTATTAAAATCAATATTTTATTTATTATTGATTTATGAAACCAATTTATTAGTGACATCTTCTTTTTATTAATATTTCTTTTTTTTTTTTTTTTTTATTTAACTTATGAAATAAATAAAATATTAAGTGAAATTTAAAATTTATCTATAATTATTTAAATTATGAAATAAATAAAATATTAAGTGAAATTTAAAATTTATAAATTCTTTAAATTATGAAATAAATAAAATATTAAGTGAAATTTAAAATTTATATTTATAATTCTTTAAATTATGAAATAAATAAGAAATGCTTTAATATACAAGTACTAGTAGTATATAAACTCTCTTAAAAAATTTTTATATAAATGTGGCGTTAAAAATATTTATATAAATTTACAATATAAAATGTGGCGTAAAGGACCATTCAATGCAAAAAATTTCATGTACATTGCCGAAATGCAACACTCAGAAATCAAGAAATTTAATACATTAAAATACAATGTTCTAATACAATACAAATATATATTAAGAATCAAATATTATTAAAAATAGTTTTTTTAAAAAAAAAAAACTAAAATTAAAAAAAAAGTTTTGTTCAATTATAATTAATATTTTATAATCACAAAATTAATATATAATTACTATTTTACAATATAATATATTAATTAACAACCTTAGATTATTATTTTTTTTATTCTAAATTGAACAGAAAACAATGAATTGTTTCATAAATAAAATTGACATACGAATTGAGTGCTATAAAAAAAAAAAAAAAAAAGTTTCATAAATAAAAAACATTTGTTACACTACACTAATAACTCAAAAAGTATTTTAATATCTAAAAATAATCACCTACATTACCTATTAATACATTAGCAATAAATATTTTTATTTTAATAATAAATATATATTTTAATTCTTTATATTTTATTTTACTTTTATAAATATAATTAAAAATTTTATAGTTATGGATAAAAAGTATTAATATCTTTTATTTAATCTTCATATATTTCTTTTTTTTTTTATTATACTTTTTTTGTATTAATTCTTTCATAAATACTCTTAATATAATATTCATATATTATGATAAAAAAAATTATAAAAAAATAATTATAATTATTTAAACATTTTCCATGATATTATTAAAAATATTTAAAGAAAGACAAAATATATAAATATACTTCATAATAATGGATGATCCATTATTTTATTTTATAAAATATTTATTTTTATATTAATATAAATAAATATTATAAATTACATTAAACGTATACATATTTAATTACATTTTTATAATGTATCTATATAAATTAAAACTTTTTATTTAAATAAATTTTTTAAAATATATTTATTAAATAAAAAATCTAAATTCTATATATTTTTTCCTTAATCTTTTTCATATTTTTATTTATTATATTATTTATTTATTTATTTATTTATTTATTTATTTATTTATTCATATTTCATTTGATACTTTCACCCATACATAAATTCAATTAAATTAAAATTGTAAAGAGCAGTTATATTAAATTAACACCAAAAAAAAAGTGATATTAAATTGATGAAATAAAATTCACTAATATTTTTTTAATAAAAAAAAAAAAAAAAAAAAGGATATATCAACAATGTCAGGAGAAATACCAGATTATTTGAAAAAAAATTTTGATCCAAATTCATTGTCAATCCCTCAACTTAGATCTATTTTAAAAGATCATGGTGTTGAAAATGTACCTGCACCAAATCAACCAAAAAGAGTATTTATTAAATTATTTAATAATGAAATTTTCAGTAATAGAGATGAAATTTTAAAATCATTAAACATAGTAGAAACAACAAAAAGAAGAAAATCTGGAAGACCAAAGAAGTCAGAGAGAGATAGTGAAGAAAGTGGAGAGTATTTAAAAACTGATTTACCTAAAGCTTTACGTAGTAAATCTGAATCTCCTGCTCCTTCTGGAAAAGATATTAAAAATAAAAGAGTTAGTTTTGGAGTTAATGAATTAAAAGTTAGATATGAGCCAAGTAATCCAACACCACCAACCACTAACACTGAAACTGTGAAAGAGGAAATACCTATGAAAGAACAAGTAACTGTAAAAGATGATAAGAAGAATCCATTAATACAATCCACTATAAATAAATTAAATGAAGAATTCAAAACAAACAATTCCTACTCGAAATCATATAATTCAGAAAAAACAGGAATTGAAAAAGGAAATATTAAGAGAGCAAGAAAAACATTCAGTGATAGTAGTAGTCAAGATGTAGAACTTAAGAAACAAAGTAGAGTTGAAAATGATGATGATGAACCATCACAGAAAAAAAGAAAGCATAATGAAAAATTAACTACAAATAACCCCAATACAAGTTCTAGTAATATTTTCCAAAAATTTGATAATCAAACTCAAAATGTTAAGTCAACTTCTTCCAGTTCTAGTTCTCTAAAAATTCCAAAAGCTAATATAATTTATGCTGAAAATATGGATGATGAAGAAGATGATGAAGATTACGTTTATCATAGTAGTCCATCTATATCATCTCCTTCTGAACACGAAATAAACGATGAAGAAATGGAAGACTTAAAAAAAGAACCTATTAGTGATTCAAATATCAGATTCTCTACCGATAATAATGTAGAGCTCAATTATCAAGATCAATACCGCCCAGTTCCACCTTCAACATCAACTATTCCTACAGATTCTGGTGTTTCTTCATCAAAGTTAGATAATGTTAATTACATTAAACCAAATAATTCATTTAGTAAATACAGTAAATTAGAAAAGCCAAAATCATCTATTTCATTCTCTAATGCCAATGCTAATAATTTATCTGATAGATCTAATAGATTAGATAAACCAAATTCAAGTTTCCAAAGAGGATCTACTTCCTTTACCTATGGTAATACTAATAATTCATTTAGTAAATCCAATAGATTAGATAAGCCAAATACAAGTTTCCAAAAAGGATCTACCTCCTTTACCTATGGTAATACTAATAATTCTTTCAATAGATCTAGTAGATTAGAAAAGTCAAAATATTCACCAAATTCAAGCTTCCAGAAAGGTTCCTCATCATTCCTTAAAGGTGATACTAGTCCTTACAATACTAGTTTCAATGATAAACCAAAAATTAATATTTCTTATGATATGTCACCAATCCAATCTAGTCATAGTAGTGTAATTTATGAAGATAATTTATTGAATCAAGTTGCAGCAGAAGATAAATCTCAAGATAGTAGTAACATCATTGGAAATCTTTACGAAGCATTACCAAGCGATTATGATGATCATCATGATAATGAATCCATGGAAATTACTACTACCGGTTGTCCTTCAGGTTGTAATTTATATAACCTTATTTTTGCTTTAATGAGTTTTATTATTACTACCACAATTGGTTTATTTGTTCAATGGTATATGAATACAGGGGGATTTGCTGGTTACTGTAAATATGACAAAACTTCATTTAGCGAAATTACCTACTTAAATGACCTACCAAAAGATAGCATTTTAAGATACAATCCATTCTATCACATTCTTCCAAAATGTCTTAATTGTCCAGAAAATGCCTTTTGTGCTAATAATCACGTAGTTGCATGTAAAAATGATAATGAAAAGTTACAAAATAGACTTATTAGTAGTTTCATTCCAGATAAATATCTTGTATTCCCATTAACCGAAAAAGTTTGTAGAATTGATTACAAACAAAAACGAGACTCAGACCGTCTCTTACAAAATACTCGAAGTCTTATGAACATAGCAAATCAACTTATTAGAAGAAAAATTGGGGAAGTTGAATGTAAAGAAGAATTTGATAAATTAGTTTCTGAAGGTATGAACCATGGAAAATTATCTTTAAAAAAATCAGGTATTTCAGTAAATAAACTTAAAAAATTATTGAAAGAAGAAATTGGTAAAATCAGTGAAGATCGTTTTAATACCTTATGGAATCTTATGATAGAAAAATTAAAACAATACGATTCAAATAAAGTTATGGAATTATGTCGTCCAGAAAATATAAAGACCAAATGGAAAACTACTGAAATTAAAGATGACACCTATTTCTGTGATATCTTAAAGAAATTAGCCTTCATTCCAAACGAAGGTGATTTAATTGAAAAGCAAATAGTTAAAGATTCAGAATATAACTTCTTTGACGATTTAATTATTACTTCAGATTCACCAATTCATTCTACTAAATGTTGTATGAAATGGTTTATGGAACGTTATATATGCAATAATATTAATCGCTTTATTCATCGTTTCTGGAAATATGGATTAGGTATGGCTATTATTACTCTTTTAGCAACTTTATTTGACTTATTTATTAAAAGAAGAAATAGACGTAATAATGTTGTTAATAGTATTTGTGAAGAAGTCATATGGCTTTTACAAGAAGCTGAATATCAAAATAAAGAAGATCCATTACATTTCCCATCACCAAATATTTCCGTAGCCCAACTTTATGATATTTTATTACCAACTATCATTAGTCCTAAGGATAAAAATGTTCCAGAAGGAGAATGTGTTGAAATTATTAATAATGATGGTAGTACCACCCATTATTGGGTATTCCATAATCCAAAGGAAAGAGCTTTAATTTGGAAAAGAGTTTATGAACAAGTTCGTACTAATAGTAATGTTTTAGAATCAAATGCACTTGTTAAACGTGAAAGTCATCGTTGTTGGGAATGGATTGGTAATCCTACTCTTTATATTCGTAGAAAGTCACCGAATACAAAAAATAAACAAACTACTTATATTCCAAAATCAGGTGGTAATAATAGTCGCCTTTCTTTAGGTGGTAATAATAGTCGTCTCTCTTTAGGTGGTGGTAATATCAATAGATCATTTAATTCTCAACATTTTGCTGGTGATATTAGTGCTATTAGTAGTAGTTCCGTTTCTAATCCAAATGATAGTTATGTTACATTAGACGAAGAAGTTAAGGAAACAGATCCTTCAACTCTTAAAGGTACTATCAATAAACTTTCTATTTTTAATAATCGTCGTGACAGTCAAATTTTAGAAGATAAAAAGGATTCTTCTTCATCTTCAGCACTTTATCCTTCACTTTAAAAATAATAATAATAATAATAATAGTAATAGTAATAAAATAAAATAGCAAATATATATATCAACAAGTTAACAAAAAAAAAAAAAAAAAAAAAAAAAAAAAAAAAGATAAATAGTAATTATATTATTACTCTATTAAATTTTTCAGTACTAATTATATTAATTTCATTCTTATTTTGTATTGTTTTTAAAAAAAAAATTTTTTTTTACTTTTTTTTTTTATTTTTTTCTTTTCTTAATATTTACTTTTAAAAAAAAAACTTATTATCAGTATTAATATTTTATTTTTAATTATATTTTCTTTTTATTTTAATGTCTTAAATAAATATATACATTATATATATTTATTCATCTTTATAAATATTATATATAAATGTAATATAAATAAATATACAATATTTCTTGTTTTCTTGTTTTTTTTTACCTTTTTTTTTTTCCTTTAATTTTTAAATTTTAAATTTTAATTTTTAATTTTTAATTTTTAATTTTTAATTTTTTTTTAATTTTATTTTACTTTTTCTTTTTTTAATTGTGATTCTATATTAAAAAAAAAAAAAAAAAAAAAAAAACATGTAATTTTCTTTTTTATATAATTATATATTCAATAATATGCATTTATAAATAAAAAAAATTTTTTGATATTTAAAAAAAAAAAAAATTAAAAGAATTTAGTATTTAGTATTATGCTTGTGTATTGTTTTAATTTTTTATTTTGAGTTGATTACTTTATTCATTATTTTTATTTCTTGTAATAAAAAACGATTGATAATTATAAAATTTCATATTTATATAATAAATATATAAAAGAATGGATGATGAATAACAATAAAAAAAATATGATAAAAATAACATTTTATAATACGTATTCTTATAGGTATTAAAAGGGGAAAAAAAATAAATAAAGCAGAAAAACAATTTTTTTTTTTTTTTTTTTTTTTTGTTTTTTTGTTTTTTTATTTAATATGTTAAATACATTTATTATTTTATTTTAATTAAATCAAAATATCTTTTCTTTTTTTTCTTTTTTTTTTTTTTTTTTTTTTATGATTTAATGATTTTCTATTATTTTATTGTTAATATTGTTACTATTATGTTTCTTAATTATTAAAACTAATAATTAATTTATTCTTTTTTAAAAGTAAAAAGAAAAAAAAAAAAAAAAAAACTTTTTTTTTTTCCTTTTTTTATTAATATTATTATTATAATAGTTATATATAAATATACTTAATTATACAAAGTTTTTAATATTATAAATAGATTGTGCTAGAATTATTATATATATAGAATTAAAAACAAATATAAAAATAATATAAAAATAAATATATAAATATTATTAATATTATAAATCTAAAATAATCATTTTATTTATTTTATAAATCATATATATATATAGATATATAGATATAGATATTATTTATATATTCAGATTTTCTGATTATAATGTACCTGAATCTAATAAAACATGACCGTCTTTATCAGTTCCAGCCCAACCAATATATATCTATGAAATAATTAATTGGATTTGTTTTATTAGAAAAAAAAGTAATATTAATAATAATAATAATAATAATAATAACATAATATTCACTAATCAGTCTACTTACATTCACATCGCATTTATTGTCATCTGTTAAATTTACATCAATACAACGTTTATAGTCACCATCTTCATCATTCTTTCTATCATGTAAACAGCCAAATTCACAACTTTTTCCCCTGCATGAAGTATAACCCCATTCAATATTTTTATAATTTCCTAATAATTTTTTTAATTATATTATAATTATTATGATTATTATTATGATTATTTTTATGATGATGATTATGATTATTATTTTTATTATGATGATGATTATGATTATTTTTATTATTATTATTATTATTATTATTATTATTATTATTATTATTATTATTATTATTATTATTATCATTATTATTATTATTATTATTATTATTATTATTATTATTATTATTATTATTATTATTATTATTATTATTATTATTATTATTATTATTATTATTATTATTATTATTATTATTATTATTATTATGATTATTATTATTATTATTATTATTATTATTTATTAGTAATAATACTATTTATATTATCTTGCTAATATATCTATGAAACATTATTTATATTATTATAATAAGAAAATATATGATATAATTTTTATAACTATAAAGAAAGATAATTACCATCTTCTAAAGTTATTGTAACTGAACGACTTTCTACACATCCTTTGTAAGAGGCCCATAATAAAGGAAAATGTGTATAATAAACCTTCTTATTATGTACAAGACCAACATAAATATATTCAGATTCCCAATTCTTAGATGGAACTAAGCAAATAATATATATACATAGTATATCGATTAATTTTTTTTTAATATAATTTAATTTTTTTATTACATATTTATCACTATATAATATTTAAATATGATTAATTAAAGTAAAAATAATAATAACAATAATAATAATAACTATGATATTTTTTTTTTATTTTTATATACACAAAAAAATTTTTTTTCGAATAAAATATATAAATATATATATATATAGATGATAAAGGAAAATAAATAAAATAGATTAATTATAAAATTAGGATTACCATTTCTAAGTTTTAATACGGAATATTCATTAACTGGAACAAAGAACTGTGAAAAACGTTGTTCAACAATAGTCTCATTTCTTTTTTTTACATCTAAATGTCTTGGTAAAAGAGATAATTTTTCTTCCGAAGAATTAATTTCTACTGTTTCAGTTTCAACTTCATTATTTATACCAAATGCTGTAGTAGTAAATTCTACTTCATTATTATCATATGTATTATCATTAAATTTTATTTCGTTATTATTATTTTCATCTTCTTCTTCTTCGATTTCTTCATCACCATATTCACCTTCTTGTAAATTATTTAAATCGTCCATAATTTCTGATGATAATGAAACAGTTGATGGAGTTGGATTAGTATTAATTTTATTTAAAAAAGTAACAGTTTCTTCTTCAATTTCTTCTTCTATACCCTTTTCCTTTCCATTTTCTTTTAATATTTTTATTTTATTCTTATTTTTAATATTATTTAAATTATTATTATCTTTTTCTAAAGGTATTTTATTGACTTCTGAAAATTCAGTATTTGTATCAACAATATCATCAATATTTTCAAATTTTACTACTAAATAAGCATAATCTTCTTTAGATAATGGTTTATCCACTTGCATTGCTTTATCTACAATAGATGAACATTTTATATTTCTTTCACATAATGGTTCCGATGCTCCATTTACTCCATGAATATTATTAACATATAAGAAAAATAAAATATTATATATTCTTTTATATATTTATTCATTATTTATATGTATATATATTCCGATAATCGATAATTTATTTTTTGAAGTAAAATTAAAAAATTAAAAAAAAAAAAAAGATAAAATAAAATAAAATAAAATGAAAAATAAAATAAAATTTAATCATTATTATATATATATAAATATTATACATAAATTCTATATATATATATTTCGAAAGGTATAATTTATAGTTACAATACAGATATCGACAGCATTTTAATGTTTTATATATATGTATATGTGTGAATTAAAATATAAAAGAAATAAAAAAAAAAAAAAAAAAAAGAAAGTAATTATATATTGATTTGATCTATATGATATATATATTTATTTAATAAAATAAATATTTTTTTTTCTTTATATGAAATTCTATTATGCCTATAAAACTACAACAACAAAAAAAAAAAAACGGTTGTTTTTTCTTTTTCTTTTTCTTTTTTTTTTTTAATGGTATAAAATATAAATTTCAAAAAATAATAAATAAATCAAAAAAATAATAAAAATAATTTTTTATACTGCGTTTTATTATATATGTAATTTATTTTATAATGTAACTCGCAATTTATTTAAAAAAAAAAAAAAATTATATTTTACAATAAAAGATAGTAAAAATATTAAATAAATTTTATTATAAAGAAAAAGAATAAGATAAATAAAAACATTTTCTAAAAACTTTAAATTTTAATAATATATTATAAAAAAAAAAAATTATTCAATAAAGAATTAAAATTTTAACTCATATAAATGATATGACATAAAGTTATTTAGTGATTAAAGTTGATAATATATAATAAAGGCATGTTTAGCAAAAAACATTACCTTATTATTATTATTATTATTATTATTATTATTATTATTATTATTATTATTATTATTATTATTATTATTATTATTATTATTATTATTATTATTATTATTATTATTATTATTATTATTATTATTATTATTAGTATTATTATTATTATTATTATTATTATTATTATTATTATTAGTATTATTATTATTATTATTATTATTATTATTATTATTATTATTATTATTATTATTATTATTATTATTATTATTATTATTATTATTATTATTATTATTATTGTTGTTGTTGTTGTTGTTGTTATATTATTATTATTATTATTAATTATTATTATTATTATTATTATTATTATTATTATTATTATTATTATTATTATTATTATTATTATTATTATTATTATTATTATTATTATTATTATTATTATTATTATTATTATTATTATTATTATTATTATTATTATTATTGTTGTTGTTGTTGTTGTTGTTGTTATATTATTATTATTATTATTAATTATTATTATTATTATTTATTTATTTATTTATTTATTTATTTATTTATTTATTTATTTATTTATTTATTTATTTTTTATTTATTTATTTATTTATTATCATTATTATTATTATTAGTATTAGTAGTAGTAATAGTAGTAGTATTACTATTATTATTAGTATTAGTATTAGTATTATTAGTATTAGTATTATTTATTATTATTATCAAAATTCCATCTACTATTTATATGTTTTATAATTATCAAAATTCCATCTACTATTTATATGTTTTATAATAAAAAATATTAAGTCTTTTAAAAGTATATTTCTTTAAATTGTTTATTATGTATTATATGTATTATAATGTTCATTTTTTATTATATTTTCCACTCTTTTTATTATCACTTTCAAGTTTTTACTTGTTTATATATTATATCTATTATTTTTACAGTATTTAATGTTATATAATTATTAATAAAAATTATTTTATTACATATTAAATAATATATATATTTTATATAATATATTTATATATGTACAATCTTATTATTTGTACAATATAGCTTTAATTAAATTAAAAATTTTATTTTTAAATTATAGATTAAAAAAAAAATGTATTATTATTTTAATTATAACTCATATTTGTTTTATATTCCTTTTATCTTTTTTTTTATTATTCAAATTTTTAAAATTTAAAAAAAAAAAAAAAAAAAAAAAAAAGAAATATGTCAGAGGGAGAAGATTCAACAGATTTAGTATCTATTTTTGTTAATAAATTTAAACCAGGTGATAATTTAGTTAAACCTGATGAAAAAACAATAGAATTAGCAACTTCAGTAATTCCTCAAGAATTAATTTCATTATGGGAAAAATATGGTTTTGGAGATTATGGAGATGGTATAATTAAAGTTATAAATCCTTACAAATATTCAGATATTTTATATCAATGGCTTGGAAGAGAAGATGAAAATAAACTTCCAATTTTTTTAACGGCATTTGGTGATATATTTTATTATAGAAAATTATCTGATATAGAAGATGATGTTAGCCTCTTAAGTATACATTACAAAAGTATTGATGTATGCGCCCTCAGTTTTGAAGATTTTATGGAAGAATATATAGTAGCTGAAGATGTAGAAGAAGATGTTTTAAGAAAATCATTATTTTTAGAAGCAAAAGAAAAATATGAAAAACTGAATGAAAATGAAATTTTCTTCTTTGTACCAGCATTAGCACTAGGAGGTAATGAAGATATAAAATATGTAAATAAAGGCGATTTAAGAGTTCAGCAAAATATATTGTTCCAAATGAATTAATTATTAATAATAACAAAATAAAAAATTAATATATTTATTTGTAATTTATATAATCCATTTTTTTAATAATTATTAATTTAATAAATTTAAGTTTGAAAATAATCAAATTTTTATAAAAATGATAATATATATGCATATATATAAATATGAATAAAAAGTTATTAAACAAGAAATATATATATTCTTAATAATAAATAGAAATTTATTACATAAAATAATATAAAAATTTTAATAAAAAATTTATAATTATGTGTATAATAATCCTTTTTCTAAAATAATAACAAAGAATTTGATAATTGATAAATAAAATATTTATTTTATATTAAAATTTTACTATTATAAATATATTAATGTTCTAATTTTTTTTATTAAGTATAACGAATTTATTGAAAAAAAGTTTTTTTTTTATTTATTCTATTATTATTTTATAAGTTATTTTTTGTTTTTTAAAATAAAAATTGATATTAATTTTTTTAAAAATTTTTTTCAAGGGTTAATTTTTTATAAATTTTTTTACTTTATATAATTATAAAATCAAAAATTATTCTAATCTCCGATTTTTTTTTAT
Source organism: Anaeromyces robustus (assembly GCA_002104895.1). NCBI lineage: Eukaryota > Fungi > Neocallimastigomycota > Neocallimastigomycetes > Neocallimastigales > Neocallimastigaceae > Anaeromyces > Anaeromyces robustus. Next base: position 60,828 of record MCFG01000294.1, read on the forward strand.
TATTCTTATTTGAATAATAAATGAATATAAGTAAAAAAAAAAATGTCTATAATATTAATATAAACTATTTATATAATAATAAAAAAGGTTTTATAATATTATTATTGCTATTATTGTTTTTATTTTTTATTGCTATTGTTATTATTATTATTATTATTACTGTTGACATTAATAATATTATGTATTATGTATTATTATTATTATTTATTGTTATGGAAAACTACAAATTTAAATATGTATTTTTTCTATTTAATATTTTTGAAATATTGCTACTGAATTTGTATTTAATGAATATTTGATTTTTTATGAAATTACTATTTTTTTTTTCTTCATAATAAAAATAAATAATAGAATGAATAAACATAACATAAAATAGAAGCTATCAATAAAAAAAGTGAAGTACAGTTACTAATGAAATAAATAAAAATTAAATGTGAAATAACAAATATAACTATTGAATAAAATAAAATATATGAAATTAAATATTTTTTAAAATTTGTACTAAGCACTAAATAATTTTAAATAATAAAAAATAATATAAAGTATAAGTAAAAGAGAAAGACATGATTTTTTTTATATGATATATATTTTTTTCATATTAAATAATTTATAATTATTAATTTAATTCAAGTAAAATATTTATCAGGTTTTATGTTCATGTCAAATTTTGTTGTATTATTATAATGAAAATAAATAAAATATTTAATTTAGAGTTTTTTTTTTTTAATATAAATACATTTCAAGAATAAGTTTCTTTGTTAAAATAAAGTTTCACTAATTCAAATACATTACAGTATATATAAAATAAGAAATTATTTTTCTAAAGATTTATAATCACCAATTAAATAAATTATATTAATAAATAAACTTTAACCTACGCTAAAATTATTTTATTATTAATAGAAGATTAAGAGTTTCAGTTTTGATACTTAAAAACAAGACATGTCCAAAGAATTTATTTTTTAAAAAAAAAATTTATTTTACTGAATACAATTTTGATCATAGTAGTTCATAAAAATCATTAATATGTTTTAAGTTAAAAAGATGTTGTATATAAAATTAAATATGATTACTAACCTTGAAGGAGAAGGAACAGAATAGAAGTATCGTAAGAGATGAGGAATGATTAAAGGAAGATTAAATATGTCAAAACCAAAGATACATTAATAAGACTGATTATTGTCATTAATACTATCAAGAAAAATTTCACTTCTTTTTTTTTTTTTTTTTTTTTGGAAAGCTAATTGTCATTTATAGTACTATGAAAAAAAGATAAAAAATTTATATGAAAAAGACAGAAACATCAACAAGGATACTTTAATGAGAAAGACCTACTCTTACAATTTGTTCAATTTGTTAATTTCTTTATCCTAAATTAGCCATTATTCAGACTTTTGATTCTGAAGTTTTCATATCTCATATAATAAAGAAATTTTTAAGCAATTATTGAAAAAAAAAAAAAAAAGAATGTATAAATGAAATATGCAAACGACGTTACTATTTATACTTTTTAAAAGATTGAGTTAATATGAAGGAAAAATAAATGGTATTATCATTAATTTATATACTGATTCATATTTTTGCAGATGATTATTATGATAACCATATTTCCAGAGGTTTACCTCTAAAAATATGGTTTTAATGGAAAGAAGTCTCATATATTGACGCAGTCAAAAAAAGCAAAATTATGTATTGATTTCAATAGCAGAAACTAAGTATATTAGTATTTCTTAATATATAAAAATGATATTAAGAATAAGAAATATTGAATTATTTAATCACACAAAATTAATTACAAGTTATACAAATAATTTAGTCAATAAAAAAATTATAATTGAGAAAAGTGGATTAATAACAAATTAAATATTTTTTTTTTTTTTTTTTTTTTTTTTTTGTAAAATTTGAATCTATAGATACAAATTCTATGTTAGTAGATATGCTAAACCAAGAACATAAATAGACTTATGATGAATAAATTTACAAACCATATTTTTTGTTAAATAAAAAAATCAGGTTTGGAGAGGGTGCGTGAATACCAACGAAATATAATGAAAATAAACTAAAAACATAATTAACTATTCTTTATAATACATTTCAGGAATAAATTCATTTTAAAGTAATATATTTCACTTATATTTCAAATACATTACAATGTATATAAATAAAAATGTTTTTTTTTTTTTATTAAAAAAATTTTTTTATCATAATTACAAATTTTATTAAAGTATATTTCATTGTAAATAATATAAATATTTTATTATAAAAAAAAAAATTAATATGTATATAAGCAATGCTACCAAGTATTATATTTAAATTTAATTATTTTTTGCTGACAAAGTGTTAAGAAAATATGTACATTTTTTTTAATTATAAAAAAAAATTGTAATAATAAAGTTGAAAAATTCAATCAATTAATTTATACTTTAATTAATTAAAAGTAATTGAAATAAGATATATATATATATATATATATTTTTTTCCCCAAGTAAATAACAATCAAGGAATAATATTTAGAAAAGGAAATATTAGTATTTAATTAATTTATATATATGAAAAATATATAATTAATTAAATAATTATATTAATAAACTTTTCTTCTAAAGAAATATGAAATAACTAGTTAAAGATTTTTATCCTAAAAGAAAGAAAAGTGTAGAATTATTTTATTAAAAAATATTTTTAAATTAATTATATATTGCAGTATATTATAATATAATATTTATATATTTTTAATCTTTTTAGTCATTTGTCAAAAATAACAAAATGAAATGAAAATTTTTGTTAATATGAATTTTTACCTAAATGTTAATATTTAAAGTTTATAATTAATTTATAATTAATTTTTCCATAAATAAAATATGATATTCTGAATTTCATTATTAATATTTAATAAAATTGTAAAATGCAAATATTTTTAAAAACTTTTAATTAAAAATTTTTAATTTAAAGAAAAAATTTATTATATAAATAAATAAATAAATAAATAAATAAATAAATAAATAAATAAATAAATAAATAAATAAATAAATAAATAAATAAATAAATAATTAAAACAAAAATTTAAATAAATGAATAAATGAATACCTCTAATTAATTAGTTTTATTGTCATTTCTATTTTAAAGAAAACAAATTTGAAAAAGTTATATTTAATTATTTTTAATTAATAGTCATGAGTACATTTAATAATTTTATTAAATGTTAAATATTTATTTATATTATTTATATTATTGTCCTTTTTTTTAAAAAAAAAATATTGTAAAAATTTGTAAAATTAATAATAAATGTCCAAGTTTATATTTTCCTATATAGAAAATAACATACCAAAAAAAAAAAAAAAAGAAAAAAAATTTCTTCAAGAGTTTCAGTTTTTATATTTATTTTATATATATGTAGATTTTTTTTTTCGAGTAATTATTGGATTATCTCTTTTTTAGGGTATGTCACTCTAGTTTTTTATTATGTTGTAATTAGTTAAAAAGAAATTCTTAATAATGAAACAAAACTATAATCTTACATATACAACATTTTTGTATTATATTAAATCTTATTTTTTTAATTATATATAATTTTATTATTTTTATCTTTAATATGAAAATATTAATATATCAAAAAACTAATTATTTTATTCATAATTTAAAATAAAATTTTTCTTTTAGAGTTTCCATTAAACACCAATGTACAATAATATTTATGTATACATTATTTTAATACGTTAATTCATCTTTTTTTTAAAAAAAAATTATTAATATAGATGATATTAATTCTTGTATAAATGTAATATATATTAATATATTATTATATATATAAAGTTTTTTTATCTTATCTGTTTAATTATTTTATATTTATTCATATATAGAAATGGATAGAAAAAAAATCTTATTTTATCTAATGAAAATATTTGATTATGTTTATTAAATAATTTGTTTTTTTTTTTTTATTAATAGTAAATTTTAAATAATCTTTTTTTTCATTTAAAAAAACATAAATTTATAATTGATTATTTATATATTATGAAATTTAATCTGTTATATTTATAAAATGAAAATGAATATAAACAAAATTAAATAGGTCAAAATATAAATAAACATAAAAATCATAAAAATAAATAAACATAAAAATAAATAAATAAATAAATAAATAAATAAATAAATAAATAAATAAATAAATAAATAAATAAATAAATAAATAAATAAATAAATAAACGGATAAATGAATAAATGATTAAATTTAAATATTATTTAATATATATCTAATTAAAAATTCAAGTATCGAAATAATCAAACTAATTTTTTTTTATTTTTTTTATTTACATTGAAAAAGGGAAATATTATTATAAAATCAAAATTTCATTGTCACTTTTCAATTATTATAAAATTTTCAATATTATAGTTTATTATCATTACAGTTCTAGTTTAAGCTAGTTTTTTATATATGTATCTTTTTATTTAATAAAAGAATTATTTAATTATAATTCAATAAATGTAAAATAAAAATTATTTATTTATTTACTTATTTATTTATTTATTTATTTTTTATTATTTACTTATTTATTTATTTATTTATATATATATTTATTTATTTATTTATTTATTTATTTATTTATTTATTAATGTTATTTTTAACTTTTTTATATGATTTTTCTATAATTATTATTAAGAGTTTAATTTATTTTGTGTAAAGTTTAAATTTAATTGACAAATTCATAGAATTAAAATTAATATACTGTGATATATATTATAATATATATTAACATATTATATATAGAGGTAATAAGTAGATATAGTTAATTATTTATATATTATTATTATATAATCTATATATTTAAGAATATATATTATAATATATTTATATATTTGTATTTTAAATAAACAATATATTTTCAATATATTTTATATAAATACTATATTTAATTTTAAATCAATAAAGAATAGGAATGACCAAATTTATATAACTTTAAAAATGAAAAGAAAAAAAACTAAATCTCTAGAATTATTATTATAATTATTATTAATTATGAATAATAATAAATAATACTAAATAATAATAGTTAATATAATAATAAATAATAATTAAATTAATTAATATGTTTATAGTATTAGAAATACGAATAATAATAAATAATAATAAATAATAAATAATCATAAATCATTATACCTATAATAATAATAATAATAATAATAATAAAAAAAAAGAATAATAATTATCAATTATGAATCATAACTTATATTAAATGTTAGTTACAATTATAAATTATAATAATTAAACTTTTTCTATGGTTAATATTAATATTAATTTTATTATTTAACAAAATATGAATTTCTTAAAGATTATAGGTTAGAAGAGAAAGAAAAAGAATAAAAAAGAAAATGAAAGAAAATAAATAATTGTGTGAAAAAAGAGAAAAAAAAATAATTAAAATAGTTAAATTTATAAATAATTATAATATATATATTTTTTTATACGAATGTAAGTTTTTTTTTTTAAAAGAAAAAGATTTTTATAAATTATAAAATATTTAAAATATTTTATAACATTATTATTGAGTTAATTATTAAGAAACAAGTAATAATTATATTAGTGTATATTCATGAATTTTTTTTATTTCATTAAAAGAATTATAAAGATAATTTATTCATTTATTATTGATTGAAATTCTATATCATACAATAATTATAATCATAGTTTAAAAATATATATTACTTAGCTTATTGATTGTTGAATTCTTTTTTTTATTTTACTTTTATTATTCATATAAAATATATATTCATGAAAGAAAGAAAGAAATATTTATATCTCATTTTGCTCCAGAATCATCGTCGATGATATTAATTAATCAATCCGGAAACATCTTTTTTTTTATTTTATTCTATTTTTTTTTAGATTTAAAAATAGTATATAATTATCTAATAGATTCATTATAACGAACTTTTTTTTTTTTTTTTTAATTTATTGAAATTATTTTTTACCATTAATTTCATTAACCATATATTAAAATATGGGGACTTTTCTGGTTCAATTATTATTTTTGTAATATTTGTAATATACTACAATATATTATTAAATTAATAATCTTTGTTGTTATATTTTATTTAATGATTTAATAAATAGACAAAAAAAATTTTTTTTTTTCTAAATATTATAATATTTTATTTTTAATATTTTTTTTATTTATTTATTTATTTTTTTTTTTTTTATTCATTCTAGTTTCAAATTTATGATTTAATATATTTCCATTATATTTATTTATATTTATTTTATATTTTACTATATATTACTATATATTAGTGAATATATAAAAATATAATTTTTTTTTCTATAAAAAAATTTTTTTTTCTAGATTTTAAAAATTTAATGTATTATAATATATTTAAATGAATATAATTGACTAATTTTTCAATATATTAAAATAGACTAGTTAACTTAATTAGTCATCTTTTAAAATAAATGAAACGATTACCATATTTATATGATATTATTTAAAAATATTGTATATTCCAATTCTAGTATATTATATATTAAAATTTTAATTAGAATTGAACTATATTTATTATATTATCAATTAAATTAACAGTTATAAATTCAATATATTATTCAATAGTATCTAATTAAATAATAATAAACTTTAATTAAATTAAAATAAATTATTAATATATTAGTTTAAATTATAATATATTCTTTATTTAGTTATATTTTTTTATCTCCTAAAAAAAATAATTAAGTGAATATATAATTTTAAAATTAATAAACTTTTAGTATAAATTAAATGAATAAATAACATAATAAATAAATAAATTATTATGAGTATTAATTATGATGAAAATTTTATATTTTTTAAGATTGAAAAATATAAGGAAAAATAATTTATAAAAAAAAAAAATTATATAATAAACAATAATTGTCATAATTTTATCTTTTTTTTTTTTTTTTTTTTTCAATTAAAAAATTTTTTTTAAAAAAGTAATTTTTTTTTTACAAGTTGATACTACAATATAATTATTTTTTTTTAATAAAAACGAATAAAGTGATATTAATGATATAGTAAAAGAATTATCTTTCATAACAATATTTTTTATTTACAAAGATTTTTTATTATTATACAAACAATGATATAATATTATTATATTTTAGAAACAAAAAAAACAAACAAACAAACAAAATACATCTTGAACATATAAATAAAGACAAAACAAATAAAGATAAAAAGAATAATAGTTAATATAAAAAACTTATTCTACTAATATAGCAAATAAAAATACACTATTACATAATAAGCTTTTAATTTTGTATTTATTTAAAATTAATAAATATATTCTATTATATATATGTTAATTCATAATTAAAAAATCAATAAGTAAATAAGTAAATAAATAAGTAAATAAATAAATAAATAAATAAATAAATAAATAAATAAATAAATAATAACCTTCCCATAACCTTATTTTTTTTTTTAAAAAAAAAAATTGTTTGAAGACAGTATAATACCCAAGATATATTTTTTATTTATTTATTCATATGCTTATTTTTGAATTCATTATTTTTAATAAAGAAATTATAACCATTTTTACTTGGTAGAAAGGAATATCAATAACAAAATAATATCAATTTCATAATATATGTTATTTTTGATAATTTAAGTTTTTTTATTTCATTTTTTTTTTAACTATCAATTTATGTATTAGGTGTTGTTTTATTAAACAAAAAAGCAACTATATTATTGTATAAAAAGAAAATATATATATATTTTAGTAAAACAATAATAATAGTGAAAAAAAAATAATAGCAAAAATTCATTTTTATTTCAAATAAACTAATAGTTAATCATAAATATTTAATTTGTCAACATGTCAATTGTTACTGATCCACTTTTAGTTTCAAGTATAAACTATGATCAAGATACTTGTAATTGTGAAGGTTGTTATTATAATAATCAAATATATACTGATTATCCTTCACCTGTAAGTTCACCCGACTTTTCAGAAATTTCAGAAAATCAAGCAGAAATAAAATCATGTAATGATAATAGTCCATATTATTCAGATACTTTTGAATATTGTGATTCCCCTAGTTCTATTACGGAAAATGAAGATATTGAAATTGAAATAGATTTAAATAATGATAATAATACCACTACTTCAAAAAGAAGTTATACCAATATGAATAATGATGATATATATACCAATCCTACTACTACTAATAATAATAAAACTAATAATAAGAGATATCCAAGATGTTTTACACCTACCTCACCTGTTAATTCTATGTCATCATTAAAGACAAGTAGAAAGCGTTCATATAGTGAAGTAGAGGATACAAGTATTTTCAGTAATATTGATTCTATGAATGAAGAAGACATAGATACCTATTTAAATAATATTGATTTTGATCTTTTTCCAAAAGTTAAGTCTTCTTCTGAACTTTTAATTTTTTCACCTTTGGCTATGAAACGTTTTAAGTTATCAAATAGATCTAAACAAAATAATCACAATTATCAAGGAGAAGAATGTAATTCTAATTATTTTGATTCTGAAAACATTTATAATACCCCAAGAATCGTAGAACTTAGTGATGATGAAGATATTAGTCAATATTCTTCACAAAATTCAGTAATATCAAATCATACTTCTACCCCTTTATATCCAAATTCATGCCAATCCTTTTCAGTATCATCAGAAGCATGTTGCTTTAATGTCAATTCTTCCCCATTTATGTCATATCAACAACAGCAACAACAAGAAAGTATGTATTATATTAAAAAAAAAAATTAATTATATATATATGTTTATAATTAATTAAATTTATTTGTTTATTTCTTTATATTTTTTTAAATGATTATTTTTATTAATATTATTTTAATCATTTATAAATTATAATAATAAAATAGGTTGCTTTAATAACCATATATCATCATTACAAGTTTAAAATTAATTCATTTTCTATTATTCCTTATTTTTTTATTTTTTTAAAATGGAATGATGAAAGTGATAAAGAAGAAAGCAGAAATAAGTGAACAAGAAAATATTATTTATTTTTTTTTTGTTCACTTTTGAATAATAAATGTTTTGGGAAAAAAAAAAATAAGAATTTTCCTTTACAGAGGAAAACATTTATTATATTATCTAATTTATTCATAATTAAACTATTTATAATTTTCATAATTAAAAATAATTATTGAATAAATAACAATAACAAAAAAAAACAACTTTTTTTTCTTTTCTTTTCTTTTTCTTTTTTTTTTAATTTAAATTTAAACAAATATTAATCAATCTATTATTTTTTTTTTAAAATAAAAAATTAATATATTTAGAAAAAAATATGATAATATTAAAACAATATTTTAATATATGCTTAAATTTAAATCATGTTTTGTTAAAAAAAAAAAAAAAAAAAAAAAAAAAGAATGAAAAAGAAAAAAAATGGTAATATATAATGTTAACATAGATATAAATAGATATTTTATTGAAAAAAAAAAAAAGGATGGAGGGGGTAAAACATAAGCAATGTTTTGATATTGTTGATAATGATGAAGTAGAGATACCAAAGAAGAAGAAATAATATAATATATAAAAACGAATATATGTCATTATATATATATTTATAAAAATTAAATTATCTTTTTTTTTTTTTTTTTCTAATTAATCAAAATTATTATTTAAAATTATTGATTTGTAACTTTTAATTTTTTTCATAGATTTAGAGATTTGATTTATTTATTTATTTATTTATTTATTTATTTATATAACATTTTCACATAATTTATTTATTTATTTCATTTAAGTTATATATAAACATTTAACATACCTTATCATACATCTATTATTTTGGTTTGAATAATAATAAAAAAAAAATGATGATAATAAAATGATTATTTAAATTAATAATGAAAATCATCATAATCATAATAATAATAAATAAAACAAAAATATAAAATTTAATTAATTATATATAAATATATATAATAATTGATCTTTTATTTTAATACTTTTTTTTTTTTTTTTAATTTAGTTATTAATAAATCTTTTATTTTATAATCATATATATATATATGTATAATATATATATGATTATATTTTATATTTTTTTAATTGGTGGAAGAGAATATGGTTTTAGTGAAAGAAATAACAATTGTCCATACAAAAAGGAATAGAAATGTTTTTGTATAAGTGCCAGGCTGAGTCTGGTACATATTCAAAATCTCTATTCTTGTTACGATCTGCGGCTCTATTAAATGATATCATGCCTGTTGTCTGTAAAAGACAACATTTATTGTTCAATAAATTCAAAACCAACCTCTCCAGGAACGTCAATACTGATAACACAATAGGACAGCCTAATAGGGCAAATACCTATCCTATTACCGACCCTATAGTAAAATATGATAGATCAATTTTACTTTAATTCTATATGTAGAATTAAATGCTAGTATGGATTTATTATTTTTACATATTATTATACTACTTTTTTTTTTTTTTTTTTCTCTCCAGTATTATTCATTATTATCTATAATATTTTACTGGTTTATATATATATATATTTTTTTTTGTATCATTTTTTTTTATTATGTGTTTTTTTTTTATGTTTATGTATATTTATATTTAAATTCAATAATGATGTACGAATTATGTGCTATAAAAAAAAAAGTTAGTTTTATAGAAAAAATAATTATGATTAAACTCAAGGGAGAGTTTTATGGACATTACACTATCTTTAATTTTTTTATTTTATAATATTGTATCATTTAGAGGGGAATGAAGTTCGAATAATGGGAATTATTATAATTTCAGATATTAATTATATAAAAATTTTTATAATAAAGAAAAATATATATATAACAAATTTTTTTTATATATAATTCTTTTACTATATCAATAAATATACAAAATCTAAATGATTTAATAATAAATAAAAATAAAGAATAATATTTTCTTCCTTTGTCAAAAAAAAAATTTTTTTTTATAAATATATATATAACAATTAAAAAAAAAAAAAATAGAAGATAAAAATTGATAAAAATTGCTATAGTAAATAAATATGAATTAAAAACCAAGTATTAAATAATAATAATAATGCAAATTCTACGATTTTGTTTTTTTAATTCTTTAAAATGTTCTTTATTTCTTTATATTTATCAGTTTTTTAATTTATTTTATTTTATCTTATTTTATATTTTAAAAATAAAAATATTAATTTAATTTATAGAATATACTAGATTATAATAATATTCAGAACTAATAAAAAAAAAAAAAGAACTTATTAATACCTATTAATACTTATTTTTGAAATAATTTTTTTATAGAAAATTTTTTTCTCCTTTTTTTTTTTATTCTAATAAAAAAATTTTTTTAACCTCCTTTTTGTTTGCAGTAATAATTTATTTAATAATTAAAATATAAATGATATATTTTTATTAATATTTAATTTATTTATATTTGTATTTTATTTTATTTTATTTTATTTAATTATTTATCTTTTCTTTTAACTTTATGTAATCAAGGTAAACATTCTTAGTTTGTTATTATTTAATATTACTATTTTATTATTTTTATTGTTCTTATTATTATCATTTTTACACTTTGCTATTACTATATTATATTATTATTAATATAAAGTTCTGGGATTATTTGTAGTAATATTTATTTTTATACATTTATTTATTAATTCTTGTTACATTTGAA
>MCFG01000294.1:75000-77500 GCA_002104895.1 Anaeromyces robustus
AAAATTTTTTAAAAAATAAAAAATATATATTTAAAAAAAAAAAAGAAATCAAAACTAATTTAAAAAAAAATATTAATAAAAATAAAAAACATTTTTGGAGACCACATTTTAAAAAAAAAGTAAAATATTGAAATATATGTCCTTAATATTGAAAATAAAAAAATTTTAATAAATAATTAATAAAAGATTTTATATTATCAAGTTCAAGAAAGTTTGTTTATTTTTTTTTAATTATACATTATATCATTAAGAGTAATATTATAATGAAAAGATAAACAGATTAAAATCAAAACAAATCAAAACAAAACAAAACAAAAAAAACAAAAACAAAACAAAACAAAAACTAAACAAAACAGAAGATACATATTTATGTGAATATATGTTTATCAATAATATTTTTATTTATTTACCAAGAATAATTTTGTTATTGATTATTTTTATCATATTCAATAAATTATTTAACAACCCATTTTTTTAAATATAATAAATATATTAATAATTAGCATCATTTATATTTGGATTATTATATATTCTATTTGGGATAATTTATAAAATACTTATTTTCATTAATAAATTTTTTTTTCTCTTTATAATTATTATTCATTTAAATTTTTATTCAAAAATATAAATTAATTCATGATAAAAATATTAATAGTGGATGTTTTCAAGGGAAAAATAGTCATTTATAATCAAATAAATAAATAAATATTTATATGAAATTACTTTTTTTTTATCAATATTATTTATATATGAAACAAATTTATGGAATCAAAAAATGTTTTTTAATATAATTAAATGATATCAGGGATTACTTTATTAATTGTATATCAAACATTAATTATTCATCAGCTAAAAAGACAAAAATAAATAAACAAAAAAAAAAAAACACCATATTTAATAAAAATATATTTAGTAATCATTCAAAATGTTAAAAAGAAATGAAATATATTTATTTAAATATAATACATATATATTTTTTAGAATTAATTTCATTATCATTTTGATATTATTCTAGATTGATTAAATAAAAGAATTTCAAATTACACTATAAACAAAATTATATACACATACAGTGAATGTATTAAAAATATAAGAACAGTAAATTAAAAATTTAAACCATTCTATTTTTTATACTATATATTTATATTAAATTTTAATAATTAAAACATAAAACTCGAAACAAAATAACCTTTAATTTAGAATTTATATATTTTTTTAAAGACATTTAAAAAATGTCAAAAAAAAAATAATATTAAATTTAAAAAATAAATGATAAATATATAATGGATTAAAAATTATCATTTTTTTCAGTGAATAGTAAATTGTTTAAAAAGAAAAAGTAAAAAAAAAAAATATGTATCTTTGAAGTTATAAACAATATCTGGAATGGATTAAATGAAATCAATTTATGTAGATATACATTAAAGAAAAAGTAGATAAATAAAATATCGTAAATTCATAAGAATAAATAAATAAAAAAAATCAATCAATCAGTAAATAAATAAAAATCAATAAATCAATAAATCATTAAAAAAAAGTAAACAAACAATAAATAAAAAACAAATAATTAAGTAAATAAATAAATGAATAGTAAAAAAATTTTGGTTGTATATATTATAATAAAAGTAAACAAAAAATAATAAGAGGGATAAATATGTCAATCAATTTTTTTTTTTAAAAAAGCGAACAATGAAAAAAAATCGAAATAATATATTATAATTTAATTTATTTTTTTATTAATTTATAAATATAAATAATAATTATTAATATTTAACATTTGTAATTTTTTATTATAATTTTTTATCTATATCTGTATCTATATTTATATCTATTTTTATATTTATATTTATTATTATAGTAATATCACATTCAATTACCAATATTGCAACTCATTCAACATTATTTACCACTAATATCCATTAATTCTTTATTTATGACAAAAATTTCACTAAATTATTTTTTTCTTTAATGTCTTCTTTTTAAATCTTAACGTAATTATATGATAAATAATAAATATATAATAATTTAAATAATAATAATAAATATTAAATTTAATATTTAATATTATATAATTTGTATAATTATATTTTTATTATATATATATATTATTTTAGTTATTAATATAATAATTTAATCAAATAAAATAAAAATTATATCACCAAATAGAAGTTAGAGCAATGAATGGTAATATATATATATATAATTTATCTTAATTGATAAAAGAGTAAAACAAAATAAAATATTATAATAACAATATATCTAATTTATTATAATATTTTTTTTTTATAGATATAAATAATACAAAACCAAATACAAATAATACAAAATCAAATACAAGTAATACAAAACCAAATAGTAATAATTCAAATACTAAAGCTGTAACAAAATCAAAAACCGGAGAAAAAGAAAAGACTTCTAAAATATGTATTTCATGTGGTAAGGTTATTAAAGGACAATTTGTAAGAGCTTTAGGAGAAATATACCATTTAGATTGTTTTAG
>MCFG01000294.1:82500-88145 GCA_002104895.1 Anaeromyces robustus
AGGTTCCATATGATATAAACAATATAATTAAACCAGATAATCAAAATAACATTAATATAAAAGATTTAAAGAAGAAAAATGATAACCTTATTAAAGCTCATTCATCTAATGACTTAAGAGTAGCTAATATAGAAGATGATTATAATTATCCAATAGTAAATGCTGATTCAGGAGTTATTCATCCAGGGAGTGCAGAAAAATTAGATATATTCTAATGAGTAAATTAATAAATAAATAAATAATAAAAAACGACATATTTGAAGTCTAAGTCATTAAGAAAAATAATATATATATATAAAATAATAATAAAAGAAACATGTAAGAAATAATAATATAGAAATTTGATAAAAAAAAATAATTAAAAAAATTTTTCGATATATATTTATATAGAAAATTTAATAATAATAAATTACATATAATATTTTCATAAAAGTAAGAAAATCAAAAAAATAAAAAAAAAAAAATTCAAAAAAAAAAAAAAAAAAATTCAAAAAAAAATTCAAACCAAAAGAAAAAAAAAAAAAAAAAATAAAACTACAAAGCAAACCAAAAACAAAACAAAATAAAATACAATAAAATAAAATATAAATTATAATAAAAATAATAATAAAAATAATTATAATACTAATAAAAAACAAATAAAAAACAAAATAACAAAACAAAAAACAAAAAACAAAAAAAAAAAAATAAAATAAAATATTTAGTGAAAAAATATAATTATAATTTAGTGAAAAATAAATAAATAAATATATATAAAAAATAATCATATTAAGCCAAAATAAAACCAAACTTAAAATTTTTTCTCAAAATCAACAATAACAAAAAAAAAAAAAAAAAAAAAAAAAAAAAAAAAAAAAAAAAAAATTAAAATAAAAATTATAATAAAATAATTTTAAAATTAAAAAAAAAAAAAAGAAAAAATTTAATGAAGCAAAGAAAGTTTATTATTCAAAATATATTATAATATATATAAATATAAAACTATATATATTATTTATTTAAAATATATTCTTGTTTTATATATTTTAATAATATAATCATAATATATAAATATATATTTTTTTTTTCAAAATATAATATTAATATACATTTATATCATTGTATAAAAAATAATAGTAAACAATAAAATAAAAATATAATAAAATTTATATTTAAAAAATAAAAACCTAATGATAATAATATTAATTAAAAAAAAAAAAAAGGAAATAAATGAGTGAATAATTAATAATTAATAATTATGAAATAATAATTAATAGTTATTATTGATAATTATTTTATACTATTATTTTAATTATTTATTACGGTTCTTATTACTATTTATACTATTATTATTATGATTATTTATTTTAAATTATTTTATACTATTTATTATGATTATTTAGTTTAATTATTTTATACTATTTATTATTAGAGTTGTGTGATTTTGTGATAATATATTATGATTATTTATATTTTCTTTGTCATTTTTATTGCATTTTATATTAAAATTAAAATTAAGATTAAAAGAAAATATTTCTTTATCTTCCTTATTTTTGTTGATATTATTTTCCAATTTTAAATTGAATAAAATCTTTATTTTTTGTTGATATTATTTTCTAATTTTAAATTGGATGGAATATTTTTTTAAATAGAAAATTTCTCTTAATGAAAAATCAAACTGCTTATATAATTATGGACTAATATAATTTAAAAAAATTCATAAAATTAAAACAAAACAAAAAAAAAAAAAAAAAAAATCTTTCTTGGCATTTGGTGTGAAAAATAAATATTAATTTAATGTTTATATTTTTTTATATTCTTTAAAATAAACTAGTCACGTGTGATACATGTGATATATACATAAATTAATTATTAAAATACATTTATTTTTCTATAAAATAAAATTCTTTAATATCTTTATTACACTCTCTCTTTAATGACTAGTTCAATTTTAGAGATATTATTTCAATAGTTAGTTGTAACTAAATATAAACGTGTAGTTAATTTATTTTATTTTAATAATAAACATATTATTTTTTTAAAACCAATTTATAATTTGTGTTGACAAATTCAGTGTTGTAAATTATATAAAACTTTCACAGATTAAGAGTCTCAAGCCTCTTACAATTTAAAAAATAAATTATTCAGAATGAACGAAGAAGTTAGTTTAACAGATAATATCCATCCATCAAATTCAAGTATGTTGCCAAATAAAGATTCAAATACTGCAGGATCAAACATAAAATATCCAGACTTTGATCCTTCAACATTTATGACAAAAGCAGTATTTGAATTAAATCATGACAATTTTTTAATTTGGCAAACATATGTCAAAAACATACTTGAATGTTATGGTTTAGAGGAGAGGATTAACGTAGACAAAACAGAAAAAGTTTACTCTCCAAATACTATGAATATTGATGGAAAGGAATATTACAAATCACCTTATGAAAAAAAACATGTATTGCTGTAACGGATTGTTACAACACTGAAATACTAATTAATATATATTTTAATTTTATTATTTATTATTTATTTTTTACTTTTATTTCAATTTTACTGTAACACCAAGTCCAAGGGTTGGTGTGTTTATTAATTAAATTTTATTTTAATTTTAATTTTTTAATTTAATTTTTTATTAAAATAACAACTTAGTGATTTTCACTTTTACAGTGAAAATCGTTCTTATTTATACTAATTTTATTTTTAATAGAATACAATAGAATAAATTTAATAATCCAATCAATTTTAAAATTTAACTTAAATTATTCCGTAAATTCAGTAAATAATTTAACCGAATAAATTTTATAATATCTAGATTATTCTCAAACTATCTAAATTTTTACATGTGACTTTTAATTTTTCATGTGACTTTAATTTTTTAACTAATTAATTATTAAAAATTTATTACTAATGTTACGGTTCATAAAATTAATAAATGGATTATAACAAACAAAATATTTAAAAACACTTCAAGATTTGTTAATTAAAATTTTTATTTAGTTTAAGTTATTTTATTTATTAAGTTTTTAATATTAAGAGTTATTAAAGATCAATAAAAAATAAAAGATTAAGGATTAATTGATAATGATCATTATTCAAAAATTATTTTAAAAATTACACGTATTTATATTTTTTTTTACAAGTTAAAATTTGTTAAGCCTATCTAACATTTTCTAACTAATTTAAAATATAATTACTAAGTAAAACTAAAATAAATTGAATATAAATTGTTAATAAAATTATTAGTTAATTATTATAAATATTTATTATATAATAATTAATTACTATCTATTTATTATTATTGTAACGAAACTCATAATTGATACAAGATAAACTTATATCTAATTATTTTATTTAAAGACAAGACAGCAGGGAAATATTAACAAAACAATATATTCTAATATAACACAATTTATAATAATTATTTCATGTTTAATATAATAGTTTATTTATTTATTATTATTTATTATTACATTTTATTATAATTATAATTGAATTTATCTAACTAATATTAATATCTAAACTAAACTTTATTATATAAACACTATTCCTTATTAATCTATATATTAACCTAGGAAATTCTCAAATAAAATATTAAATTATTAAACTAAATATTAATTAAACCATTATAAAAATCTCTAAACTATATTATAAAAACTCACTTGGGATTAACTTTCTCTCCATAGAAAGATCAAATATTAAAAATATAATAATAATAATTTCTTTTATATGTATTATTTAGTTATTTAGCCAATCAGAATTATTTATTTTTTCTTCTTAATACATGTTCAATCACCTGGTAGTAATAATATAAATCTCTATTTATATTGAGTCTGTATCAAGATGCCGCCGCTTAAGATATGACTTCGTCCCTTGAAGTCATCAATAAAAGTAGAAGTTTTTATTCCATAATAATTATTTATTATAATTATTTTGTATATATTTTTATAATAATTATTTTCAATAGATATTATTATTAGATTAATATATATATATATATATTTTTATTTCTTCATCTTTTGTTCTTTTTGTAGCATCATCCAGTCTCTTGATTTTTATTCCTTTTTCTTATTTATAAATCTTCAGCACCTCCGGGATCTTATTTCTTCTTTTATACGTTATAATTCTGATTATTATTATAATTTATTATTATTATTATTATTATTATTATTATTATTATTATTATTATTATAAATATATATATATTTTCTTTTATGTATATATATGTATATTTTTTTATATATATAATTATTATTATTGTTGTTTTATTATTTTCATATTGTTTTGTCGCTGTCTCGCCCGGATTCTCCACCAAATTTGATACAAGATAAACTTATATCTAATTATTTTATTTAAAGACAAGACAGCAGGGAAATATTAACAAAACAATATATTCTAATATAACACAATTTATAATAATTATTTCATGTTTAATATAATAGTTTATTTATTTATTATTATTTATTATTACATTTTATTATAATTATAATTGAATTTATCTAACTTATATTAATATCTAAACTAAACTTTATTATATAAACACTATTCCTTATTAATCTATATATTAACCTAGGAAATTCTCAAATAAAATATTAAATTATTAAACTAAATATTAATTAAACCATTATAAAAATCTCTAAACTATATTATAAAAACTCACTTGGGATTAACTTTCTCTCCATAGAAAGATCAAATATTAAAAATATAATAATAATAATTTCTTTTATATGTATTATTTAGTTATTTAGCCAATCAGAATTATTTATTTTTTCTTCTTAATACATGTTCAATCACCTGGTAGTAATAATATAAATCTCTATTTATATTGAGTCTGTATCATAATCAGTAAATTAGTAACCATGGTTTAGTGGTTAAATATTATGACCGTCGAGCTGAACTCCTTGGGTTCGACTCACACTCATTCTCAATTTATAAAAAATTTTTTATTTTAAGAAAAATTTATTATTAATTTCTGTATTTTATTTCTGTATTTTATTTCTGTATTTTATCATAGAAATTAATAGAATAAAATCAGAAATTTTCGGATAAAAATTTTTTATAATTTATCCTTTTTCCATAAGATTCTTTTTTATCAAAAAAATTTAAGTTTCGAGAACTTTTTAGAAATTTTTATTATTTTCAAAAAAAAATATAAATAGGTGTAAAATTCATTAATAAAATATTTTTAAATTCGTGCTTTTATTAATTAGTTTATAAGTAATTTGAAATATTATAATAACTAATTAATAATTAATATTTATACTTTAAAATTAATAAAACTTATTTCTAACAAAACATATTTATTTTAAATTACTTTATTGTTTATAAACCTATTGTGTAAAAGCAAACGTTACAATAAAAGCACCTTTTATAGAAAAAAAACACAATACCTTTATAAACAAACTCTACTGCTAGTTTTCCGAATAACTTTTGGGACAACTCCTTTTGGAAGCTACCGCCTAGTCTAGAATTAAGGAAACTACTTGGAAATTCCCTTTTAGTATTAAGAACACTTTTATTTTGGATTACTTCAAATATTTCTTAGGACATATCTCTCCTTTTGGATTTATGGATAATCTACCGCTATTTTTAAAGTTTTTCTACTGGTCTGCTAACAGTTTGTGGTCCAATATTTTTTTTTAATTCCTATCTTGATACTTTGC
>MCFG01000295.1:0-7500 GCA_002104895.1 Anaeromyces robustus
TTTATAATTATATATATAATATATATGTATATAAATTTTATATATAATTTTTTTTTTAATATATAAAAGAGATATATAAATTGTATAATTATTACTTTTCTTATTTCTAATAATTCATTTATTAAGTTTAAGGTTTCTTTTTTAGTTTCATTAACTTTCTTTTCAGCTTCTTCATTTTCATTACTGAAATATGAAAATACATCATACTGTGGAAATTGATTGGCTACATTAACAGCTTTTTGAATTCTAATTCTTAAATCTAATAATGAATCACATATTGACTAATATCATTATATTAAATAGAATAATAACAATATAATAACAATAATAATACAAATGTAATAATTAATATATATTATATATAATTTAACATTTAATAAATGAAAAGTTTAAAAAATTTGATACAAAAAAAAAAAAAAACCTTTTATTATTTCTTTTTTGAATTATATAACTTACAATTTGATTTTTGACTTGTTTTCCCTTTTCAATATCTGATTTAATAGATTGTGACATATTATTGACCATTTCATTTTGTTCTTTTTCTAATTGTGCAAATTCATCTTTTAATTCATCATTTAAATCATTATTTTCTTCATTTTCTTCTTCTTCTTCTTCTTCTTCTTCCTCATCTTCTTCTTTTTCTTCTTCTTCACTATCCTCTAAATCTTCATCTTCATTTTCTACTTCAACTTCATTTTCATTTTCTTCACTTTCTTCATTTTCTTCATCTCCAATATCATCACTCTTTAAAATTTTTTTTTTTTTTAATTCAACACATAAAATTTAAAATTAATATATAATTTAAAAATATATATAGATATATGTTTCTTTTCTAATATTATTTTAATATTTTTATAATTATATTATATATATATATTTATATGAAATATAGTACATTAATTTCAGAATCATCATCTTCCTCTTCTTCTTCTTCTGAACTTGAATCTCCATATAATTCCTTTCTTGAACTTTTTTTACCTTGATATTTTTTATCTGAAAGTTCAACTAATTGACTATTTTTTAATTTACTTGGACTATATAATACAATTTGTTTTTTAAAATATGATTTTATTTTAATATATTAAATTAATCAATAATATATTATTATTATATATTTATTGAAATAAGATATTCATAGTTATATTTAAATTATAATAAAAAAATAATAATAATTATAATAAAAAAATATTTTTAAATTAATTATTTAATTATATAATTATTTAATGAATGACATTTCAAATTAACAAATTAAGATTTTTTTAATTAAAAATTTAATTACCCAACATTAACATAATGGTCTCTTTCAGCATTTTTTCCAGTTAATAAACTTTTAGCTTCATATTCATAGTCATCTTCTGGATCGAGTTCAGCTGGTGCTGGGTTATTTAATGTTTTTAGAAAATCACCTAAAGAGGCCATTTCTTAATATATATTATAATTTTTTTTTATTTTATTATTAAAGAAATAAAAAAATATATATATATAATTATATATTTTTTTTTTTTTTTTTAATTTTTAATTTTTTTTTTTTTTTTTAATATTTTTTAAAAATATTAGCCAATAATATTAAAATCTTGATCATTAAAAAATGTATACATTATTAATACGTAAATTTTTTAAATATGTAAAAAATTTTTTAAATAATATAAAAAAATTTTTTTTTTTTACTAAATTATCAATACAACAAAACATATTTATATAAATTAAATATTAAAGTTTTTCTTATATATATAATTAAAAAATAAAAAATAAATTTTAATTATATCTATTATTTATATGTTTTAATAGAGTAATTAAAATTTTATGATTAATTTTTCCAATGAAATTAATAATAAAAAAAAGCAGTTAGATAAAAAAAATTTTTTTTTGTTAGGTTAAAAGTTTTAGTATGTTACCAAGAAACAACTTTTTATGATATTGAAATGAAATCAATATGTAATAAAATATTGAATAATGAATAATGATTAATTAATTTTTTGAACAAAAAAAGGATATACTTTAAATTATTAATCTATAATATAAAGGACCGAAGAAAAAAGGAGTACATATTAATCTTGTAACGTAGCTTAAAAATTTTGATTTTCATAAATAATGATAGAAAAATCTATAAATTCTAAAAAGATTTTAAAGAAGTATATATTAATTCCATTAATGCATAGATTTCAATGTTGTTAATGTTGTTACTACCACTCAAAAAACTAAAATAGAATAATTAAAAAAAAAAAAAAAAAAAAAAAAAAAAAAAAAAAAAAATTACTTAAATGAAATATTTATTTACAGTAAAAAGACATTTAAATGGAACAGATAAAAAAAAAAAAACGACTATAAAAAAATTTTTTTTTATAAATATATTTAATAATATTTTATATTAATGTATTTTTTTTTTTAGAAATGAACTATAGATTTAATAATATTTTAAAAGTTAAAATATTTTTAAATGTATTAACAAAGCTTTTTTCTTTTTTTTTTTTTTTTTTTTTTAGACTAGGATTAATCTTTATTTATATTATTAATTTAAAATAAACATACATGTGACATATATATTACATTAAAGAAAGAAATATATAATACATGAAATGTAAATTAAATACAAGTAATAAAAGATACAAAAAATAATTAAAATTTATTACAAATATTAATCAAATTAAAATATTAAAAAAAAAAAAAAGGAAAGAAAAAATAAATAAAATTTATTACAGATAATAATCAAATTAAAATATTAAATAAAAAAAAAAGGAAAGAAGTTAAATTTCTACCCTCTCCCATTCAATGAATAAGATGTCATTCGAATCCGTATCGAGATAAATTCCATGCCTTATCTTTTCGACGTCGACGCCCTTGAAGCCTCCCGGAGTGTTCTTATTGTTATTATACCAATTGAGAAGAATCCGAAAGGATATATTCACACTTGGCATAACAACAGTAAGAAAATGCGACACACCCACAATATACGGAATAGGAGACATACAGCTTTATTAATTTTTTAAAGTAAATATATTCTTAAATATGTTTAAATGTCTTTTATATTGAAGTATTGTTTTATTAAAAAGACATATAGTATTTACAATATTTTAAAAGTTTTAAAAGTCTTTTATATTGAAGTATTGTTTTATTAAAAAAGACATATAGGATTTACAATATTTTAAAAGTTATTAGAAAAGACATTTAGTTTTAACAATATTTTAAAAGTTAATATATTTTTAAATATATTCTTAAATCTTTTATATTGAAGTTTTTTTTTTTTTAAAAAGACAGATAATATTAAAAATATTTTAAAAGTAAAAATATTAAAATAAAACACTTTAAAATTTAATAAAATTTAAATATGATTCAAAAGGTTTGTTTGTTTGTTTTTAATCTATGTACACTATTTACAATTTTATTATTGTTATTTACAATAACTAACTATTTACATTATTTACATTATATACATTATTTTTTTTTTTACATATATATAAACTATTTACAAGCTATAATATTTTTGATATATATATACATTAATATTTACAAACTATATAAATATATACATATATACATATATACATATATACATTTTTTTAAAAATAATACTATAATACATATTAACTATTTACAATTATAATACATTATAGATTATTTACAAGTTTGTAAGTTATAAAAATTATATATATACATTATATATACAACTATTAAAAGCTATTATATATACAACTATATACTATATTTACAACTATTTACATATTATTTATATATATACACTATACTAATATGATTTTATATTATATATATACACTATATACATATACTATATAAACTATATACTATATATACTATATATACTATATGTACAGCCTATTATGATTATTTTTTTTTTTTAATAATAAATATATAAAAAATATATACTTACAATAATTATTCTATGTACATCAATCTATAACTTAATATAGATTTTTTTCTATATACATAATATATAACTGCTTTTTTTTTTTTTCATCTATATATACTATATTTATAATAATATATACAAACTGCGCTTTTCTATATATTATATATATATTATACATATGTACATTGAATTATAAAAAAAAATAAAGAGAGCCATCTAAGAAATGGGGAGGTGAATTATAAAAAAACAGGTTCTTTTTTTAATTCTTTTTTTTTTTTTAATCACGGATGTATTTTCTTTTTTTGATATTTTTCTTTTACTTTCTTAAGCTACTTTCTTTTTTTTTTTAAAAAATATATAGTTAAGAATGAAATTGCAACTTTCATCATTATAAAATAATTAAGGGGGGAAGGGGTTTTTATACAAAAAAAAAAAAAACTTTTAACAAAAAAGGTCCTTAATTAAATTGATATTTGAAAAGTCTTAAAAATATACTGAATGACTTTCAATAAATCAATATTAATTTTTCTTATTTCCTTTTTTAATAAGTTTTTTTTTTTTTCATTTTTATAATGATGAACGTCTTTGAAAAAGTATATAATACTTTTCTAGACACATGGATTTTTAATCATAATAGATTAAATTCCAAGACTGCAAAATATTCTCAACTTTTTTTTTAAAAAAAAAAAAGTATTGATTTTTTTCTTTGAAAGTAAAAAGTAATATCATATAATAAAAAAAAAAAGAATGGAAACTGTTATTTATATTATATTACAATTTAAAAATTGTTTGTGATTTACAATTTTTAAAAATTGTTATTGTGATTTCTTAGAAGTGGTGATATATATATATATTATTTGATATTTTTATAAAGAAATTATTCCATAGAATTTCTTTTATAAAAAACATCTTATTGATATTAATGGTTTATAGTGAAAAATATTATATTAATGTATATACAAAGAATATATATACATAAATTATATACAATATATATATAATGCCATCAAGACAAGTTAAAAAAAGGAGGATTTTTTATTGTTGTTGTTATAGTTGTTGAATTATTTCAAATTTTATTGTACAATATATTATATATACTGTCATCAAGACAAGTCAAAGATAAAAAGGAGGATTTTTTATTGTTGAAGTATTTCAATATATTGTACAATATTTATAATATGTCTTTAACACCAAGACAAATGAAAAAAGGAGGATTTTATTCTTTTTTTGTTTGATTTGATTTAATTTGACGTTATATACAATGTTTTTATACCGAGACAATTTAAAAAAAAAAAAAATAAAGGAGGAAATTTTTTTTTTTTTTTTAATTTGGTTTTATGTACACTGATGTAAATTATTGAATTAAGTTGTTAATTATTTATTATATATATATATATATAAATAATTAGCGAAATTTCCTTTTTTTAAGAAATAGATTGTAACTTTTATCCTATTTGAAGTCTTTACTTATTATTTGATTATATAAAAGTTTTTTATATATAAATCAATTATATATAAATAGATTATTTGAAAGACTTTTCCTTTTAAAAAATTACAATTCTTCAATCCAAAAAAAAGGTTATAATAGGGAGAGAGGGAGGTTTTTCTACTATATATTTATACATATATATACATATATATAAAAATATTTACATCAATTATATACATATATATATTATTAACTGTGTTTTTCATTTTATTTTATATATTATGTGGAATATATAAAATATAAAATGTTATATTGTATTTTGAATATTAATACAAATAGTAACACAGCTAAAAAAGAGAGAAAGGTATTAACATAGTATATATAGTAGGTATATACATTATATTATATATATATATACAGCTATATATATATTATGATAAATATATATATATATATATTTATTCCATATTGATAAATATGGGCCATTAAATTAAATTAAAAAGTTTTTCTTATTGATATTCCTCATCATAAGAGAATTTTTTCTTTTCTTTTTTTATTTTTTTTTCTTCTTCGCAGTAGATAATATTAGTACAGATATAAATATACAGAGGTAGAGATATAATTTACATGATTACAAACTATATACAAAGGATATATATACAGATATATACAGTTTTTTTTTTTTTTTTTTTTTTACATATTTACAATATATATAAATAAATAGGCATATATTTTTTTTTTTAACCTAATTCTAATTTTTAAATTGATATAATTTTTATTTCAGAAAAAAAAAAGGAGTTTTTCATAATAAAATTGATATAAAATAAAAATTAGAACTTTAGGTGTTTTAAAAAAAAATATTGATTGCCTATTTTCATGTTCATTTTGATTTTTTTTATATATATATTTCTATTATATATGAAAAAGGAGTTTCCTTCCAATATTTTGCTTTTTTTTTTTTTTTTGTTGATTAAAAAAAAAAAAAAACAAATTCAAGAAATATATAAATAAAAAAAAATCAAATTGAACTATATACTATAATGAATGAAGGAAACTCCAAAGAAAAAAAAGAAAAAAAAAATCAGATAAAGAGAAAAAAAAAAGGTATTTATATATTTTTTTTTTCAAAATTAATTAATTATTTTTTTTTTAATTAAAAAGATCATGGTTGCACTATTTTTTTATTTTCTATTTTTAAAAAAAGATTTAATATATTTAACTATTTTTAACAATATATTAAATATATTATCTTAAAATTCAAGATCAATGTATCGTTTTTTTTGATTTTAAATTTATTAAGAAATAAATTAGTACTACCTGAATTCATACTATATTTAACTATTTATATATAATAATTAATTATTATTTATATTTATATCTTTTTTTATTTTATTTTATTTTATTTTATTTTATTTTATTTTATTTTATTTTATTTTATTTTTATTTTTTTATTAATTATATTAACAGATTAATATATTAAAAATTACCAAAAATAGTTATTGAAATTTCAGATTAACTTTAAATAATTTGGAAAAATTTATTAATATTTTGATTTTAAAGTACACAAAAAAAAAATTATATAAATTAAAAAAATATATATATATTTTATATATTAAATATTAAATATTAATAAATATTAAATATTAATAATGATTAATAATAATTAATAATAATAATAATTAAAAAAAAAAATCAAAAAATTTTTTAATATATTTTAATTTTAATATATATTAAATTTGATATTATTATAACTATATTTAATATTAAATATTCAATAATTAAAAAGATATAAATATATATAATATTAAATAGGATTTTATAATTTATTTATTATTTATTTAATTATTATCATTAATTTATTAAACATTTTTATTAATTTTCAAATCATTTTTGTTTTTTGTAATGACTCTAAATCTTAATAATAATAATAAAAATAATAAAAATAAAAATAAAAATAAAAAAAATAATTTTTATATATAAAGTTTTTTTTATAATCATTAAACTCTAATATAAATAATAATAATAATAATTAAAATGTACGAATTATTAAGTTGTATTTATAATTAAAAAAATTTATTTTATGGTATTATACTGGCTTGAATTATAAATTATAACATTAATTATACAATCAAATTCTATATATAATATATTTGAAATTTTTTTTGTTAAATTAAATATATGTAAAATTATTTTTATATTTCATAGT
>MCFG01000295.1:12500-67500 GCA_002104895.1 Anaeromyces robustus
TATAATATTTT
This sequence comes from Anaeromyces robustus, assembly GCA_002104895.1. Taxonomy (NCBI): domain Eukaryota; kingdom Fungi; phylum Neocallimastigomycota; class Neocallimastigomycetes; order Neocallimastigales; family Neocallimastigaceae; genus Anaeromyces; species Anaeromyces robustus. Next base: position 12,512 of record MCFG01000295.1, read on the forward strand.
TTTATATAATGATTAATAAATATATAATTTATAATAACAATAAGTATATTAATTAATAATAAATACATATAATTAATTATACAAAAATATAAAGGAATATTAATATTATCAAAAAAACAACATTATTATTAATAAATATAATAATAAAACAATTATTATTATTATTTTTTTTACAATATTTAAGTAATAAGCAATAAATAATAAACAACAATTTTTTAAATTAAAATAAAACAAATTTAAAATATATTTAAATAGAGATTATATAATAATAATATTAATAATAAAAAAAATATAAAAATGTATAAGGAAATGTTAGATTCACCTACTCTATCAGAGGCTTCAACGTTAATTAACGTTGATGATACAACCATAACCGATGATATAACTTTAACCAATTTTGATTATAAAAAACCTGAATTAAAATTTCAAGAAGAATATAGTATTAAAGATAAAATACAAAGAATAATACCTTCAAAATCTACTTTAAAATTAATATTATTAATATTGGGATGGTATTTATCTTCAGCATTACATAGTAATTTTTCTAAAAAAGTATTAAAACAATATAAACATCCATTTACTATGACATATATACAATTTTTAACCATTGTCATATATAATGGAATAAGTCATTGTGTGGGATTTACAAACTTAAAACCAATATCAAAATTTGTTATTAAACAAACTTTACCTTTAAGTATATTCCAAATTTGTGGACATTTATTAAATTCTTTTTCATTATCTTTAGTATCAGTTAATTTCCTTCAAACTATCAAGGTAAATTTTATTAAATTAATAAATTTTTTTCTTTTTATTTATTTATTCATAACACTATTATACAAAATTTATATTAATTTATATTATATATATTTATATTATACACATGTTATTTATTTATATTTTCCTATATTTTATATATTTATATTTTTATATATTTTCATATATTTTCATATATTTTTATATATTTTCATATATTTTCATATATTTTATATATATATATATTTTTATATATTATATAATTATTACTCCAAAAAAAAAAAAAAAAAATAAAAGGCTTTAAGTCCATTATTTATAATAGGGATTTATAGAATATTTTTCAAAGAAAAATATTCAAAGAAAACCTATACATCATTAATTCCATTAATTTTTGGTGTCATGTTAGTTTGTTTTAATAAAACAAGCTTTAATGCTATAGGCTTCTTTTGTGCTTTCTTCTCAACCTTTATTTTTGCACTTCAAAATGTTTTTACTAAAAAAGTATTATCAAATTATAAATCAAAATCAGAAAAATTAGATAAATTTAATGTATTATTCTATTTTTCATTACAAGCTTTCATACTTTTAACTCCTTTATGGTTAAAAATTGATGGTTATGAAATAATTACTAAAGGTATAATATTAGAAGAAGGTACTGAGAAAAAGGTTTTATTATGGAATATATTTATAAATTCTATATTCAACTTTTGCCAGAGTTGTTTTGCATTTACTTTAATACATCATGTTAATCCTGTTACTTACAGTATTACGGGTTTAGTAAAACGTGTATTTGTTATATCAGTTTCATTAATATTCTTTGGTGATACTGTTACTTTTATACAAGGTGTTGGTATTACAATTACATTTATTGGTTTATTCTTATATAATAAAGCAAGAAATGAAAGTAATACTGAAATAATAAAAGATATACCAAAAGAAAAATTCAGAATACCAAAAAGAACATTTTCTTTAAGACATCTAATATATTCAAATAGTTTATTGCCAACAACTAATAAAGAATATAGTAGTGTTAAAATACAATAGAATTTTTTTTCTTTTTATATATATATTTTTTTTATTGATATTAAACTTTTTTTTTTTTTTCTTCCTTCAATTATCTTTAAAAAGAAAAATTATTTAATTAAAATAAATATATAAAAATAATAAAATATGAATTTTTTTTTTTTAAAGATAAAAAAATAAATTTTAAAAAAGCAAATGAAACAAAAATTAATTATAATAATAAATTAAATTAAACAAAATTAAACAAAACAAAACAAAACAAAACAAAACAAAATAAAATAAAATAACATATTTTTTTATTAATACAGAAGATTAAAAAGGAGGAAAAAGAAAAAAGAAAAAAAGAAAAAAAAGAAAAAGAAAAAAAGAAAATAAGAAGAAAGAAATTTGTTAATGATGGTAATAATAAAACGACGACAAATATATAATTAATACTAATATTTTAAAAAAAATCATTAATAAATAACAAAAATTTTTTTTTATATATATATTTACAATTTCTTACATTTAAAAATTTTATTAATCGACAGTTATTAATACAATAATCATGACAAATTTTATACAAAAAAAAAAAAAAAATATAGAAAAAATATTGACAATAATCGGGACATAAAAAAAAAAAAGTAAACAAATATTATTAGATATACAAAAGTATTAAAATTCTTTATTATTAATTTTAATACTTTTTTTTTTTAAAAAAAAAAAAAAGACATTAAGTAATTTTATAGAATAAAAAATAATAGTAGTTAACTTTTTTTTTTTTTCTCAAGTTTTTTTATTTATATTTTTTTTTTAATACAATAAACAAAAATTAATAATAGTAATAATATAATAAATCAATAATTAATAATAGTATTTAAAATACAAAAAAAAAAAAAAAAAATTCTTTTTTTATTTAACTATCGGGTGAAAATAGAATATAGTTTTATAAAATTGTTTTTTTTTTTTTATATAATAAATAATGACATTAATATATCTTCAAAAACAAAAACAAAAAAAAAAAAAAAAAAAAAAAAAAAAAAAAAAAAAAAGTAGATTAAAATTAAATAACAATAAAACAATAATAATAATAATAATAGAAAAATAAAAACAAAAACAAAAACAACAATAAATAAATAAATAAAAAAATAAAATAAATAAATAAATAAATAAATAATAAATAAATAAATAAAAATAAGTATAAAATAGCAATGATAAAATTAATTCATTTAAAACATTAATAATATAATATATTAAAAAAAAAAAAAAAAAAAAAAAAAAAAGAAAAAAAAAAGTTTTTTTCTTCAATAATGTTTTATATAAATATATATTTTTTTAAAAAAAAATATAAAAATATAAAATATAAAAATAATAAAATAATAAAATAATAAAATAAATAATATAATATATAAAATAATAATAATACATATACAAATAGATAAAAGAAAGTTCATTTTCCTTTTTTTTTATACTTTTATAAAACTTTTATAATGTTTGTGTGTCTATATTGAGATTGACATATTCTTATTTTTTTCTCAAATATTATAATAAATGATAATTTTTAATTAGAGAGTAAAAAAAAAATAGTTGTAATAATTAATAATGGTTTTTATATATTTTAGTTTATTTTATAATTTGATATTTAATGAGTTTTAAATCTTCGGTTATTGTTAAAGATTTTTAGTTTTTATTATCTAAAAAAAAAAAAAAAAGTTATAACAAAAAATATAGAGATGTCACCATTCATTAGAATTGGACATTTTCACATTGTATTATTAAAGATCTTATTTTACACTATAAAAAAAATTAATAGATTCTCTTCTTGGGCGGTTAAATCTAATACATTAGTGAATAGATTCAAAAATGAGTCAGTTAGTGAATACAGAGAAATTAAAAATTGGTACTGGAATGATCTTGTTAAAAAAAAAGGAATAAAAGGTAAAAACTATGATAAACATAAATTTATCATAGTTTTTATCTTTAATTGGCCTTTCTTTTCTTTTATTAGATGAAACTCATTAGATTTCATCAATAACCTCTTCATCACATTCATTTGTAAATAAAATAAAGAGATACTATTTATATAATAATCACACCTCAATCTTAGAGTATGAAAAATATATCAACTATAAAATATTTTTATTCCTTCTTGGTGGAACTTCAGCTCTGGAAAAGCTGCATTTCGATAAAGGAGAACGGAAGCATTTAATTGAACATCTTTACAAAAGTTCAAAGGAGCTTCTTGTTCCATACTTTGTAGGGTTGGCTGAATGTTTAACAAAAACAGCAACCAGTCATAGTCATATGCAGCTTTTTGGAGTTGTTATTTGATCGGTATAAATTAACACCCATTATTATCAAGAGCGTCGACGTCGAATCGATAAGACATAAATAATAATATCTCGAATAGCGATATTATTTCAACCACAAGGCCTTCGGAGTCATCTTCTTTTACTTACTAGAAATGATGACGATTACCCAAGGGAGAGTTTAGTGAACACCACATTATTTTTAATTCAGATTGTTACTTCTTTGTTTTATATTACTTTACTATTTAGAGAGGTGTGAAATCCGAATAGTACCCTACACTGAAATTACTAAATGATTAACCATTAATTTAAAAATAATTAAAATTAAAGTTATTTTATTTAACTTTGGTTCTTTTTTAATATTTATCCTATAATTATAATAATAATAATAATTATAATAATAATAATAATTTTATGATGCATGTATGGTATTAAAATTTTATATAAAAAATTTTTGGTACATAAAGAATTAAAAAAAATTTATTACAGTTGAAAAAAGTTTGCTATAGAATGTCATAAAAAATTTTAAGATTTGGTAAAAAACCAAATTTTAATGTTAATTAAAAAATACTTAGATAAAAAAAAAATAATAATAAAATTTCATATATAATAAATCATATTTATAATGTATGCATGTATAATTAATTATTATTTATGAAATATATATATACATATATATATAATTTTCTTAGAAATATAAAAAGACAAAAATTAAAACAAAAAATATATTAAATAAAACAAATAATTGCTATAGAATGTCATAAAAAATTTTAAGATTTGGTAAAAAACCAAATTTTAATATTAATTAAAAAAATATACAGATAAAAAAAAAAAAGGAAAATCTGTAATGATGGCGAGTAATATTACAAATATTATTACAAATAATAAATACAAATATGTTTAATATATATATATTTTTTCTAATGAATTATCTTTTTTTTTTTTTTTTTTTTTACTTATAATACTTAAATCTTATTATATATTTAATTATAATTCTTATATTTATATGTATAAAAAGAAAAAAGAAAAAGAATTAGTTATTAAAAATTATTTATATATAATATGTAAAATTTATATTATATTTAATTGCTATTATTATTATTATTGTTATTATTATTATTTTAATATTATTTTAATTATTGTTATAAATTTAACTCATTAAACTTTATTATAATATTATTATTAGAATATTTTTTTGAATATTATTTTATTATTTATTAGTTAATGATATACAATTACCTTTTATTATGCATATAAGATAAGTTGAAAAATACTTAAATATTAAATAAATAAAATAAGATGTAAAAATAAAAATATAAAAATATATATGGAGATAAGTAGTTAATTTAATACTTTTTTTTATATATGTTTGTATATCATTAATCAATAAATAAATAATTAGAAAGAAAGAAAAAAAAGAAGAAAAAAAAAAAGGATATATCTATATATAAATGGATATATAAAAAAAATATTAAATTATTATAATTTCAACTTTTATATATAAATCATAAAGTAGAAACAAATAGAACAAAAAAAAAAAAGTAAAAAAATAAAATAAAACAAAACAAAACAATATATATAAAATTAATATATAAAAAATTGAAAATAAAAATTATTTATTAGTATAATAATAATATTAATAATAATTATATTGATCCATAAATTTTATTTATATTTTTAAAAAAATTATTATTATTATTTTAATTTTCAAAGTTTTTATGATATTATATCTATACTAATATTTTTATTATCAAGCATCATTTATATATTGAATTATTATTTTTTTCCTTTTTCTTTTTTATTCTTTATTAAATAAACTTTTAATATTCATAAGATAAAATAAAAAAAATCTTTTTTTATTTTTATTTTTTATTTATATAATTATAATAATTAAAATTTTCATTTATATAATTATTTTTTAATAAATATAAATTTAATAAATAAATAAATAAATAAATAAATAAATAAATAAATAAATAAATAAATAAATAAATAAATAAATAAATAAATAAATAAATAAATAAATAAATAAATAAATAAATAAATAAATAAATAAATAAATAAATAAATAAATAAATAAATAAATAAATAAATAAATAAATAAATAAATAAGACTTTTTATTTATTTATTCATTTATTTATATTTAAAAAAATTATTTATTTTTTCCTTTAAACATTTTAATTGCTATTTTTTTTTTCCTTTTGCTATTGTTAATTTAAAAAAAAAAAAAAAAAATTAGTAATTATTAAATAAAAGGAAATAATAAAAAAATATTAAAAATTATAGATATTGAAAAAAAAAAACAATAATTTTTTTAAAACGTTTATACGTTTATATTTATATGTTTATATTTATATGTTTATATAAATATTCTCTTTATATTTAAGAAGCCATTGATTATTGGAAAAAAAAAAAAAAGAAGAAAAAACAGAATAAAAAATTCTTTATATTAATAAAAATAAAAGAAAATAAAAAGAAAAAGAGAGAAAAAAAAATTAAAAATTAAAAATAAATAAATAAAAAAAGAAAATTAAAAATGAATATAAGTAAAATTAAAGAAAGAATAAAAAAAATTAAAGAATTTGTTGAAACCATTTTTTATTACAATGCAAAATGTACTAGTTCTTTTCCAATAACTACAATAATTTTTGTAATTGTTTTTTTAATATTTGGTTCTTATTCAATTCTATTAGAGCTTTATCATAGAGTAAAATCTATGCCAGAGGAACAAATACAATTTATTGATACAACTTATCAACCTCTTAATAAAGTGAAAAATGTATCCATTGAAGAAATTATTAATTATAATGAATTAGTTTCTATAGCAAGAAATAAAAACAATCATCAAGTTAATTTAAATGAAAATTTATCAAATATTTATTCAAATCAAATTAAAAAAATTAAAGATAAATCGTTAAAAGAATTAGATAGAACAAAACTTGGTAAATTTACTTCCATAGTAGAACATGTCACTATTGATACAGAAAATATTCATGAAGAATATCAATTAGGAAGAAGTCAAGGTGTCATTAATAAAAATACTATTTTTCAAACTTGGAAAATACAAGATTTATTAGAAACTACAAATATTGAAATACCAGAAAAATATTTAATAAAACCCAATAATAATACAAATAATATGATACCCATACCTAATAAAAAAACTTTTAATTTAAATGATATTTGTATTAAAAATGACCAACAAAAATGTATAGTCCATTCCCCACAATTTTTATGGAATTATGATATTTCAAAATTTGAAAATGATAATAATATTTTAGATACAATATCTTCTTCTATTCATTATGGTGAAAAATCTTCTTCTATATCGTTATTTTCAATTTTTGGTGGAATAAAATTTAATTCAAGAGGAAGACTAGATTCTGCTAGTTCTTTAATTTTAACATTTTTTTTAGAGTCAAAAACTATTCCAAATACTACTTTAACAACCATTCAAGCTTGGAATTTATTATATCGTCAAGTTCTTGAAAATTCTATAAAAAAGGAATATAAGGATATTAATATTAAACAATATAAAGTTACAGATATTTCTAAAGAATTATCTTATAGTGTAATTAACTATTATTATTATTATTATTATTATTATTATTATTATTATTTTATATATCTATTTTATTTTATATATCTATTTTATTTTTTATTTTATTTTTTATATTAAATATTTTATTTTTTTATAATTAATAATAATTAAGAAATATATAAAAGAGAAATTATAAAAAAAAAAAATTTTAAATTAAGATTTCATTTTTCACTTATTGATTAAATTTCATTGTTATTAATATTATAATGTTTTATTTTATATATATATACATATTTAATATAAATATAATTATTAATTTAACTTTGTATTATGTTTATATATTATTATATTATATATTATTATATAATATATACATTACTATTTGAAAATATTTAATTTAATAGACACAGGATACCGATATTTTTCCTTCTGAATATATAGTATTATTGATTATATATTTATCATTGTATTTTTATATTGCATTTTCTATTGGTAAAGTTCAATTTATAAAATCAAAGTATCGTTTGAGTTTTGTAGCTGTAATATCAATTTCATTTTCTCTTATTTCTTCTATGGGTTTTTTAGAATTTTTATCTGGTATTAATTCATCTATGTTTTATCCATGGTAAAAAAAAAAAAAATAAAACTATTTAAAAAATATAATACACAAATATATATATATATATACAATACAATACAAATTGAATAATAATTAAAAAAAATATTTTTTTTTTATTTTTATATAATTTATATTTAAATTTTAAATTCTAATAATAATAATATTTAAAAACAAATATATTATGGAATACTAATACTAATACCAATAATACTAATAATAACAACAACAATAATAATAATAACAATAATAATAATAATAATAATAAAATCATAATTAATAGGAGTGTTTTTCCATATTTAATTTTGATTATTGGAACTGAAAATATTATGGCTATTGTAAAATCAGTGGTTGATACTTCAATTGAATTACCATTTAGTGAACGTTACGCATTAGGTATTTTATTGTTATATATATGTAATTATTTAAATATATGTATAATTTAATAATTATAAATAATAATGATTTTCTTATAAATATGTATATATACATACACATATAATATTATATATTAAAAGGAATAAAAAATGTTACATGGGACCTTTTGGGACCTCTTTTAATAAATACATTAATTATGTGTTGTAGTGCATTTTCATCGCATGGTCCAATTATGGTATAAAAATAATAATATTTTTAATAATTTCATTTATTTAATTTATTTATTTATAATAATTTAAATAATTACAATAAAATATTCAAAAAATATATATATTAATTTTTTGTATTTTTTAATAATAATAATATATTTTCTTTTTTATTATATATATATATATATAAATTATATAATGTATTTTATTTTATTTTATTTTATTTTATTTTATTTTATTATATAATATATTTCAATTTTATAGGAATTTTGTTTTTATTCTTTAATATGTAATATCGCTAATTTTGGATTACAAATATGTTTATTTGGTCCTTTTTTATATTTAGATATAAAAAAATTAGAAGTATGTTAAATAAATCAGGATATTAATATTTAGTTATAATTTATTTATTATATTTTTATATCAATAATCTTATATTAATACATTATAATATATATCCAAAATAAATATCTATTTTCATATCCATATCCATATTCATATCTATATCTATATTTATAAATATATCTATATCTATATTTATAAATATATCTATATCTATATTTATAAATATATCTATATCTACATATATATATATATATTTAGTTATATGATTTATATACAATTCAGTCAGAAATAAATCATAAAATTATTGAACAAATTGGTCAGAATAATATAGCATATAATCAAGAAAAAGAAGATAAATCTTACCATCCATTATTAGATGTTAAACATGACAATTTAAATGAATTAATGGGTAGTAGTGATAGTGAATTAGATAGTGGTAATGGAAAATTTCGTTGGAATTGGACAATTATTTTTGTTAGTATATAAAAAGATTTTATTATTATTATTATTATTATTATTATTATTATTATTATTATTATATATTGAAAATAGAATAAAAAAAATATTATATACTTTTATATGTTATATGTTATATTAATAAATTATAATATTAATTATATTATATTAAATTATATTATATTATATTATATTATATTATATTATATTATATTATATTATATTATATTATATTATATAATATTTTTATTTTATTATTATTATTATTATTATTATTATTTAATTTTATTAATATCTAGATTGTTTTAGGAATTTTAATCCTTAGTTCAAATATAAATCAAGAAGATGAACAAGAAAGCATTATATATGTTTCTGATAATTATAATAAAACTTATAATAAACCAGGATTTTATAATAGAAATTATTTAGAATTTTATCCGGATGTTATTACAAGTATTAGTCATATTTTACCAAAATATTGGATACCTTTTAGAGATAATTATAATGAAAAAATGAATTTTAACGAATCAGATCTTTTAAATGAAGATATTAATTATTATGTAGTTTTAAATTCATTATTACATATTTCTATAGAAGATGAATTTACTGAACTTTATAAATCTCCAGTAACCATTTTTCGTTTTAAAATATTTAAATATTCTCCTTTTATTATTGATTGTTTTGTTTCTTTTGAACTTTTAGCATTTCTTTTTGGATATTTATCTATAACTTCATGCATATATTTATTATATAAACGAATGATAGAATATTCTAGGCGAATAAAATCTTCTTTTATACATTTATGTTATTATTATTTACCCATTAATAATTATGTAGATTTTTTTGCAAAAAAATATATTATACCGTTATTTCAACCTCCTTTTGTATGTAAAGTAAGTAAGGATCAATTAGAACGTTATCAAAGAATAAATAATTATAGTTTAGCTTATACTTCCAGTATTGATATACATATTATTAATGGAAGTAATTATGAATCCATTGATTATATTATTATAAAAAATCCTATAGAAAAAAAATTAATGTCATCTTATAATCAAGAAGAGGATACTATAGATGATGAAAAAGCTATCATACTTTGGGGTGGTTATCATAGTAGTACTTATTTATGGAGTTCTGATTCCTTAATTAAAAATGTTAAAGAAAGAGGAAAAAATGAAAATAATCCTGACAATAATAATAATAATAATAATAATAATAATAATAATAATAATAATGATAATAATAATAATAAAAATAGAAATACTAAAAAATTAAATAAGGTTTATTATTATCGTAATCCTTATTTAGCTAAACAAAAATATTTAAATGAAGATGATAAAAATGAATCAAGTTATTTAATTGATAATTATAGTATTTATATTCATAAACCTACTTTTAAATGTCAAATGGATATTATTCGTAATATTTATGATATCTCTATAGATATTTTCAATGATTATATCCTTATTGCTAATAGAAATTTACTTTATCGATGGGAATATTATAATAAAAAAATTAATTATTTTGATATTATGTCAAAAATTAGTGATTATGATGAAATTTTATGGGTTTTAAATAGTCATGAACATGATGGTAATGTTACGGAGCAAAAAATACCTTTTTATTTCCAAAATCAACAATTTTATGATAGTGATTTTTCTGCTACTTCATCAAAATCTTCAAATGAAGAACTTTATTATATTTATATTATTACTAAAAATGGAAGAATTATTTCATTGGATATTTATATGAATGTTACAAATATTGTAGAAGCTAAGGAGGCCTTTTACTTAGTAAATTATTCAAATTTTAATATGAATATTAATACAAATTTATATAAAAGTAATAAAAATATAAATATAAATACCAATACCAATACTAATATAAATAATTATAATGATAAGAATAATGATAATAATAATTATACGAATTTATATTCAAATTCAAATTTAAATTTAAATTCAGATTTAAATGATTTGCCTATGGAATATATTGAACCAACAGATAAATATCTTCAATTTTTAGATCATCAACCTTCATCACTTAATAATTTTTCTACTTCTTCAATATTTACTTCTTCAAAACAATCTCCCTTAAAAAATATACCAATATGTTATCATTATGATACATTTAATAGATTATGGATTTCATTTAAAAATAAAATGATTGTATGTTATCAATTACCATATTTACAATTACTTTATATTTTAAATGAAAATGATATGGATTTTAATATTTTATCTTCTCAAGCAAAAAATGAAATAAATATGTATAAAAAAAATAATTTTTATACTACAAATAATAATAATTATTGGTTACGTTTTAAAAATAGTAAACAAACTAATACTAATACCAGTACTAACAGTATCAATACCAATACTAATACCAATAATAATACTAACACTACCAATACCAATACTAATATCAATACTAATACCAATCCTAATACTAATACTAATACTAATAATAATACTAATTTCAATACTACCACAACCAAAACAACATCAAATAGTAATTATAATATATATAGTAATTATGTCAATGAAAAATTATTTGCTTCAAGATTATATTCAAAAATAATGGTTTCTAATGAAGAAATTGGATGGTTAGTGACTAGTGATGCTACAGGTTATATGACAGTATGGAATGTTAAAGAAGGTAAAGTATGGGATAATGTTAAATGTCCATCAGCTATTACAAAAATATATATTGAAAAATCACCATCTAAAAAGAATATTTGGTGGATTATAACTAGTCATGAAGATGAAACCGTTAGACTTTGGTCAACCAATGCTGGCATTTTAAGTTGTACTGAAGTTTGGTATCAACCAGGATGTAATACTATTGCCTGTCATAATGGAGTTATTGTCGGTATTCGAAGAGTTTGTATTCGAAATAATACCTGTACAGAAAATCTTATTTTACGTATTGTCATTCATTTTATTTTATTTGTAAATATTATTGTTAATTTAATTATTCGTCATTATCATCCTCAAGTAGAATGTTCTATAGATATTATTTATCAAAATTTAAAACAAATGTGTTATGATCAAAATAAAAATTTTTTATTACAAATTGTAAATTGTTTCCATTATTTATTTAATAATATTTTACATTTACATTTGGATTATTCTTCTTTTTTTACATCATCAAAACGTTCACGTCGTTATCATCGTCATCATCATCATCATCGTCATTATTCAAATTCCAATTCCAATTCATATTCAAATACAAATTCAAATTCTTATTCTAATTCAAATGAAAAAGATAAATTTAATAATAATAATCGTAGATTTGGATTTAGATATGGTAATATTGATGATAATGAAAATAGAAATAAATCATCATCATCATCATCATCATCATCATCATCATCATCATCATCATCAAAAAGAAATAAACATTTTGGTAAAGATAATGTATGGATGTGGCAAATTTGGATATATAATATTGATACCGATATGTCAAGATATATTAATTTTGCAGTAGATAAACTTAATGGTTTAGGTGTACCGAAAAGACGTATTGTAGCTATGCCAAGACATAATATTTTATTTCAAATTTATGATTTATCTATGGAAGAAGAAGTTAATGGACATCCATCTTTTGCTATTAAACATAAAAATAAAATGAAAAATCCAGTAAATTCCATAGAATGTAAACAAACTGTAAATAAATTTATGAGAAAATTAACCATAAAAGAAATCAATAATTTGTATAATGATATACCAATAGATATAAATATTGATGAAATAGCTATTAAAAGAAGACATATTCCATGTAAAGAATTATTATTATCTTTACCTGAAAATAATTCTCCAGAAGCTATAGAAGAAAAAGAAAATTATTTAAAAAAGACTTTTAATCAACCTCCTGTATTAAAAATTAATCATATTAATATGAATTCTAGATTAATATGTTTTGATTTTGGACAACAAATTCGAGTAATAACTTTTAAAAATGTTGAGAAAAAAATTAAAATGCTTAGAAAAAAATCTGTATAAAATAAAAAAAAAATAAAAAAAAAAATCTGTATAAAAAAAAAAAGAAGAAAAGAAAAGAAAAAAAATATCGAAAAAAATATCAAGAAAAAAAAAAAAATTTGAATTAATAATTTTTAAAAAAAGATAAATTAAGATAAATTAAAATAAAATAAATTTATATAAAATAAAATAAAAAAATAAAATAAAATATAAAAAAATATAATAAAATAAAATTAAAATTAAAATTTAAAAATTAGAATATATATTTATTAAATATAATTATTATTTTTACTATTATTATATTTTAATTTATACATTATCATTATATATAATATCTTTAATATGATATTATGTTATTACATAATATCATATTTTTACATTTATTTTTTTAATTCTTTTTATTTATATATATATATTAATTAATATATAATAAAATCAATAATATTTATTTAAAAAATTATTACTCTTTGTAATATTTTATTAATGACTCTTAATAATAACTGCTATTATTAATAAAAAATTATTAGTAGATAAATAATTAAATATATTATATATATTTTTAATTATTATAAAAATTGAAATATAGACAAAATTGTATATATATTATAATTAAGATACATATATTAATAATACATAAAATATCCATAATTATATTGAAAAGCATACTTTTAAAAAAAATCTAGACAAATATTATATATTTTATAATTAAGAATGAAAAAAAAAAAAAAAAAAAACTAATTCAAAGTTTTTAACTTGAATATTTTAAATGAATATATTAAAAGTAATAAAAGTAATAATATATATCTTAATATAGGAAAAAAAAAAAAAATATATATATATATATATATATAGATTATAAGGACATAAACTAAATATATTAATTTAAATAGATATATATGAAGAGACACAACAAGTATAAAATATATTAATTTATAGGACAAAAAAACATTAGAAAAAATATAGTCAAAAAATATATAGATTATAAGGACATAAACTAAATATATTAATTTAAATAGATATATATAAAGAGACACAACAAGTATAAAATATATTAATTTATAGGACAAAAGAACATTACAAGTATAAAATATATTAATTTATAGGACAAAAAGAACATTAGAAATAATATAGACAAAAAATATATAGATTATAAGGACATAAACTAAATATATAACTTTTGGATAAAATAGATTATATATAAAGAGACACAACAAGCATTAAATATATTAATATATAGGACAAAAGAACATTAGAAATAAAAATTATAATATTTTAAAAAGATATATTAACATATATATGTGATTATTATCCTTTTTTTTTCTTATTTAAATATATTTTTAAATCATAATTTTCTTTTAATAATTAATATTCTAATATTGTTTAACTCAAAAATTAAAATATATTATATATATAATTTATTTTTGAATTTAAATAATTCATTCTTATTCTTAAAAGTTTGTAAATATTTTATAAATATAAATATTTATAAACTTTTTTAATAAATGTTTCAATTAAAAATATTTTTATATATACATTATATACATTATATATATATAAATTATATTTTCCTATTGATTTAAAAAGAAAATTAAAAACAAAAAAAAGTAAAACTCTTTTTTTTATTTTTAATTTCCTTTTTAATGTTGTTTTATATTGCTAGGTGTCTGGACAATATATACATTAAAATAAATATATATTGTAATTTGCAAAGCGTATTTTCTTTTTTTTTCTTTTTTTTATTATTTATTAATTATATTAATAATAATAAAAATACAATATATAAATATAACTTTTATTATATATTCCTTTCTACTATTATTATCTCTACAATTTTTTTTTTCCAATAATAAATTATTTATTTAAAAATAAAAGTAAAATAAAAATTTTTTTTTTTTTTTTTTAAATATTGATTAAATTAATACTTTGTCCATATTGATTGGTTAAAAAAAATATATGTTATAGCATATAAAATGTATATATTTTATTATATATAAAAAAAATTTAATATTAATAATTCTAATAGAAAAAAAAAAAAAAAATAGAAAAAGAAAAAAACAAACATAGGAAAAAGATAAATATAACAAGAATAAATCATAAAATTATATGTAGTTTATATTTTTTATTTTTTTATAAGAAAAGAAAATGATTTATAATTTAATAATTATATATACATATATATATATCACTATAAATTTAGGTAGATGCTATAAATATAATATAAATTATTATATATATATATATATATATTTTTTTTTTTTTTTGATATAATATTAATACAATAAATCATTTAATTAGGCAAATAAATAAATTTGATTAGGCAAATGAAACATTTTTAAAATTTTATATAATAAATATTAATGTAAAATGTAATAAAATAAAAATAAATATTTAAAAAAAAGAAAAAAATTTTCTACTTTATGTTCTATATTTATAATAATAAATACACACATTCACACATACACACACACATACATACATTTGAATATCAAAAAAAATAATTTTTTATTAATTTCTTTATTTATTTTATTTTATTTTATTATTTTATTTATTTATTAATATTTTTTTTTATTAATATTTTTTTTTTATATTGAATTTTTTTTAGTATATAAAAAATTAACAATATAAAAAAAATAGTTCTTTTATAATATTTTTATTTTAATTGAAATATAAAAACTGTTAAAAATTTTGTTACATAAAAAAAAAAAAATAAAAATAAAAAATTAAAAATCAATTACTTTTATTATTTAATGAATAAACGATTGATTTGTTTTTCTTTCTTTTTTTTTTTTTTTTTTTTTTTTTTGTTGTATTAATATATCCAAATTGATTCTTGTTTGTTTATTTGTTTGTTTGTTATATTTGTTTGTTTAAATGATATGGATAATAATTAATTAAATCAGATTTATTAAGTAAATAAAAAAAAAATTGTAATTATTTATAAATAATTATGATAGTTTAGTTTATTGTATGATGAATGAATGAATAATACTATTATTATATTATATTAAATGTATTTCATTAATTAATATCAAAAGTAAATAAAGAAAAATATATAATTTTCTTTATCATTTTTATTATATTTTATATTATGATTATTATTCAAATTTTCATTATGATAATAGTGTCCATTTTAAAATGGTAAAAAAAAAAAAATAATTATTTATTCTTTTTTTTTATTTATTTATTTATTTTTCTTTTTTGCTTTTATTTTTCTATTTTAATAATTTTACTGAGTTGTACTTGTATTTGGACTTTGAGGACTTTGAGGTTGTGTTTGAACTTGACCAGGTTGAACTTGGTATTGATAAGCATATTGTACACCATAAGGAGCTTGTGCAGTATATGCTGGAACAGCATATGGATTAGCACCATTAACTTGATATCCATATGGTGGTGGTTGCATATATACATAAGCTTGTGGTGCTTGGGTTGATGGAATAGAAACACTACCATTTGATACTGGTTGAGTTACTGAAATTGAATTTTGATATTGTGGTACAGAAACACTTTGATTTGGAGATACTGGTTGAGTTACTGAAACTGAATTTTGATATTGAGGTGGTGGGAAAGAAGGTTGAGATATAGCATATGGATAAGGATTATATGGTTGGGCTGCTGTATGACTATACATAGAGTTAATTCTAGAAGTACTAGTATTAGCTGCAGGAGTAGTACTTTGAGTTGACATAAAACTAGCATTTGGATCTAAAACAAAAGATGAATCCTTTCCTGCAATAAATGAATCTTGACGATTGAAAGCTGGAGTATATTCACTAATAAATGAATTTTCTGGATTCATTTGTTGTTTTGGAGCAATATTATTTTGTTTCATGTATGAAATAAATTGTTCTGGAATTTCATATAAAACTTGTTTAGCTAATACTTTTGGATCATTAGCAGCATTAACAGCACGATATGGAACAAATTGAACAATATCACGGTTCATTACTGTAGTACCATCTCTTAATGGTACTTCATCAGCATCGAGTTCATTCATTGTTTCAAAGTCATCGTTACCAACACCAACAATAATAATAGATATTGGAAGGAAGGAAGCTTTTACTATACTTCTAATAGTTTCTTCTCTATCACTAATTTTACCATCAGTAATAATTAATAATACATGATAATTGGTACCTTTACCTTCAGTTCTTTCCTTTTGTTCACATTCAGCTATAACTTTTTTAATAGTTGGTGCAAAATTGGTTGGACCGTATAAAATAACATTTCTTAAAGTATAAGCATAAGCATTCATAATACCTTCAATACCAAATACTTTTGGTTGCATTTCATTTCCATTTAATGGGAAACAGTGTGAAACTCTATTATTAAATTTGGCACCAAAACCATAAAGTGGGAATTGTTTATCTTTACTATAAACTTCTAATACTCTTGATACAGCATATATAGCTTGTTGATATTCATTATAAGCACTTGGATTACGATAATGAAGAGATGATGGATTGCTTGGATCTTTATTAGAAGCTGTAAAATCAATAGCGATAGTTAAATTAAAGTTTGTTTTACCAGCTAAATAATCTAAGAATGAATATTCTTCTTTAACTTCACAATATTCAGATATAAATACACCTGAATTCTTATAACTTCTTCCTTTTTTAGCCTTCTTTTTAACGTTAATAACATCAAATTCTTTATTTTTAAAAGCAGCTAATTCAGCAATAGAAGTTTCAAATTCACCAATATAATCACGATCTCCATTTCTATTCCAATCAAAAATTTTAAATACTAATGGTTCATCAATATTTGAATTACTGATTTTTGCTAATTTAACCTCTTTTTTCTTCCAACTTGGATTTAAAGTATTTTTAATAACTTCACTTTCATATGTAAGAAGAAGATTATCATTTCCGTTACCACTAACGCGTCTATAAACAGCGAAAAATGGATCTGATTTTCCAAACAAATCTTTTTTATCTAATTTTTTAGCACTAAATTTATAAATAACGACTTTCTTTGAATCACTAACTTCTTCAGCTGTAATAATAATATCACCATGTGCAATTTTTAATAATCTACCCTTTATTCTCTTATTGCGTGCATTTACTATTTATTATATATTTTTGAATATTGTATATGTACAAAAAAATACAATATATAATATAATATATATATTATTTATAATAAAAAATTATTAATATATTAATATATAATATTTATTTAATAAAAAAAAAATAACTTTAAATAAACATATTTATCAATTATTTTAATAATACCAATATCAGCTAAAGTGGTTATATATTCTCCAAGAAAATCATTTTTTGAAGTATTTTTTCCAGTAAAATCATCAATATCATAGACTACAAATCTATTACAACATGATATATAAAATTTAAATTAATATTAGTAAATATTATATTAATTTAAAATTAATAAAAATAAAAATATTTATTAGAAATATATATATACTTTAATTGTTGTTCTTCTTCAAAGAAATAATCTACTTCAATTGGTTTTGCAAATTCTGGATTTAAATTATTCATAATTACTTCCGTTTTATCAATTTCTAACCATTGTGACTTTGTACTATTTCTACAATAAACAGTTACTTGTGGATCTGATTTAGAAAAAGTATCTTTATCAACTAAGTTACTATATTTTATTTATTTTATTATTTATATTTATAAATATATATTTTTAGTTTGTTTGTTTGTTTGTTTTTTTTTTATAAAAATAAAAAAAACTATTTATTATCAATAATATTATTTACCTTAATTTTATTCTTAGCTGAACTTTTGATACTGGAACATTAGCTCCATAAATTTCAGTCATTTTTATATTATCTTATATTTTTATAAATAAAAATATTATACTATTATTTTTTTTTTGAGATTATATTATTTTTTTCTCTTTTTTTTTTTTTTAATTTTACTTTATGATTATTTTTTTTTTATTTTAAATCTATAAAAATCTATAGATTGAAATTAAAATTAATTATTTAAACTATAAATAATTCTAGTTGAATTTATTTAATGTTGGTATTTAATATTTAAAATATTAAAATTTAGATTATTTTTGATTTTTAGATTATATAATTAATATTATATAATAAAGTAATTTAGTTTACTTTTT
Organism: Anaeromyces robustus; assembly: GCA_002104895.1. NCBI lineage: Eukaryota > Fungi > Neocallimastigomycota > Neocallimastigomycetes > Neocallimastigales > Neocallimastigaceae > Anaeromyces > Anaeromyces robustus. Next base: position 32,198 of record MCFG01000295.1, read on the forward strand.
AAACTATATATAATATTTAATAAAATAGTATTTTTTTTCTTTTTTAGTTTATATTTAGATTGTTTACAATTACTATTTTATAAAAAAAAAATATCTACTTTTTTTAATTTGAATAAGCGTTTTTATTTTTACAAAAATTTCTTAAATTTTTTGGAAAAAGATTTCTATTTAAATATTTTAATGGAAGTATTACATAATTATATATATTGATATATATATATAATTAAAGAATAAAATATATTGAAATATATTCAATAAAAATAATATATATTAGTTGTTTATTTTTATTTTTTATAAATAGTATATTCAATATATTGTATATAAATTATTATTATTATATCAATATAATAATATACTATGGAATATAATAATAAATATAATATCAATTAAAAAAATATATAAGATAAATTTTTACTTATAGAAAACAATATAATAAAATAAATAAATAAATATTTATTTATTTATTTATTTATTTATTTATTTATTTATTTATTTATTTATTTATTTATTTATTTATTTATTTTTTTTTTTTTCTAAATTATTTAGGATAAATACAAGGATAAAATAATTATATATATAATATGTATACAGTTAATATATTATAATATATATAAATATTGTAATATTACATTATGTCAATTTATAATATATTATAATATATTGTAATATATATTAAAATATTAAATATATTGAAATAATAATATATAATAATATAAAACACAGATTTTAATTTAGCATATTAATTAACCATTAATCCTATTTCCAATATATTAAATTAATTTAAAGTAGTTATTAAATAAAAACAAAAAAAAAATACATAAAATCAATAATGATATTTTTAATATATATAGGAATATAATAAATTTATATTGCTCATATGTATATTTAATTAAAATTTTATTTATTATCATTTATTGCTAAATTTAATTTGTTCGTAAATAGAGATAAATAAAAAGACATTTTAAGGATTTATTTATGTAAGTAAATATATATATAAATATATAAATAAATAAATAATTAATTAATTAAATAAATAAATTCAGTATAAATATATAAATAAATAAATAAATAAATAAGTAAATAAATAAATAATTCAGTATAAATATATATAAAAATAAACAAATATTGATAAATAAAAACATTAATTAATTAATAAATGATGATGATTGTATACATACATGTTTACAAGATGTATATAAATAAAAAATGTAACAAATAATAAAATAATAATAAAATTAAATATTCAATAATTTAAATTTATGTAATTAATAATTATATTTAGTTATTATTATTTAATTAACTATATATAAAATTATTAATAATAAATTATTAATAATCATATAATTATTATATTAAAAGGCAGTAAATATCAAGCAAAAAAAAAAAGAAATTTAATTTGTAAAAAATAGAAAACTATTTTTAACCATAATACTGCCTATTAATATTTCCATTACTGCCATTTCTCTTAAAAAAAAAAACAAGTTAATTTGCTTTTTATTTTTAGACTCTCATATGAGTATTAAAGCAAATATCATAACAATCTTTTTTATTTTTTTTTAATATCATATTTTTATACTATTAATCATTTTCATTCTTTTATTATTAAATATTCTATTTTTATTAATAAAAAAAAGTGTAACATTTCATTATAAAAAAAATAGAATTACTTTATAAATTGATACTTAATTTTTTATTAAATAATTAATTTGTTCATTTAGTATTTATTTATATATACATATATTCTTTCTTTTTTTTTTTTAAATAAATAAATAAATATATATTCTCGGTTATTATTATTATTAAAACACAATTATTTAAGAAGTTTCCTTTTTTTTTTATGAATTTTACATTTTTTAAAAATGATATTTTTAATATATATATTATTAAAATATTACTTATTATTATTATTATTATTAATTAGATTATTTATAGTATTAATTAATTTTAAATTATAAATTATTAATTGTTGCATTATTCTTTTTTTCTTTAATAATCATTCTTTTTTTTTTTTTTTTTTTTTGCATTAAATCTACATTTCAATTAAAAAAAGAATATAAGTAATTAATAAATATTATATTTTATGTTTTTTTTTTCTATTATAATTTTAAATGATCTTTCATAATACTTTAATTATTATAAAATATTTTGATCAAAGAATGAATATGAATATTGCATAAATTATTATAAAAATGAATGTACTTTTTTTTTTTTTTTGTAAAGATGATTTTTTAAATTTTAAAAAAATTTATTTATTAATATTTTTTTCACTGATTTTTTAATTTATACTTTTTTTTTTAAAAAAAAAATGTACCATAGAATTTTCTTTAGAATTATAGAATCAATTTTTAATATTATTGATTTTTATGGTTTTTTATAATTTTAATTTTTATTATTTTATTTTTTTAAAAAAAAAAATAAAGTATTTCTACCAAAAAAAATGGATTAATTAATTAACTATAATATTCATTTTATATTTATTTATATGAGAGATGTTGAAGTTTATATATTTTTTAATCTTATTATAAATTAATATTAAAAAAAAATATAAAAATTTCGAAATATTTTTATATTTAAAATATTGATAGAAATTTAATAAATAATATTTAATTAAAACGTTTTTTTTATTTTATTTTATTTTATTTTATTTTATTTTATTTTATTTTATTTTATTTTATTTTATTTTATTTTATTTTATTTTATTTTATTTTATTTTATTTTATTTTATTTTATTTTATTTTATTTTATTTTATTTTGTTTTATTTTATTTTATTTTATTTTATTTTGTTTTATTTTATTTTTTGTTCTATTTCGTTTTGGTTTATTTACTATTTACATATCTATTATTAAAAGTATTTTTAAGTATATGCTCATATAAAAAGTAATTAATTATAAATTTAAATTTAATTAAGAAAATATTTTAATAAAAATTTATATAAATAATATTTATATTAATAAAACAATAAAACCCTATTTATAATGATCATATTATAGATAAATATTACTTTGAGTCTTAATAATGTTAATAATCTGTTTTCGCTTTTTTATCTAATTGATATTAACCTTTACTCAATAAATAATAAAAAATAATTAAAATAAATGAATAAATAAAATATAATAAAATAAATATTCATCAATAGTATAAAAAATTATAATATTTATATTTATATTTAATATTTATTGTTTTTTTTTTTTTTTTTTATTAATAACCAACATTAAAATTTATTTTTTATATCCACAAAAATTTTATAAAAAAATTTGTAAATATATTTTTCATATATGAAAATAATAAATATATAAATATTATTAATTTAAATATATTTATATATAAAATAAATGGATAATATATATATATATTAATAAATTTTAAATAAATTAATAAATAAATAAATTATATATTAATATATAAATAAATAAATAAATAACTAAATAAATAAATAAATATGAATTTACAATATTTTAAATTAACAATAAAAAATTATAATAAATTCTTTTTTTTTTTTTAAAGATTTGAAATTTTAAAAAAATTTCTAAAAATAATATTAATTAAGATATATATATAGTATATATAATTGCAAATCTTTGAATTAAGTAATTTTTTATCTATCAATTTTAGTAATTTATTTAAGTTTAAGTAATATAATATAATGAAAGCACAAATTAATACAGAGTTAATACATGAGGGATGTATAAATGATTTATGTTACTCCTTAAAGGGAAAGTAAGTTAAATAATTTTCAGATAAAAATTTCAATAAAATTTCAATAATTTTATATACATATATAATTTTAATTTTTATATTTTATGAATAATGCATTTTTTTATTACTTTTTTTGTAAGAATTACAATTATTATTTAATAATATTTAAAAATTAAATAGTCAAAACTTTTTAATTAATTGAAAATTTAATATATATTATCCATCTTAAATGTATATATATAATTTACATAATTTTAAATTTTCATAGGAGTATTATAACTGTTGGTGATGATCTCAAGATAAAAATTAAAAATTTAAAAAATGAAAATGAGTCCAAAATATTAAATCATCATATGAAAAAAGTGACTACAATAGATATGTTTGTATGTATTAAGAATTTTAATTTAGTTTAAATATATTTTTAATTTAAATTTCAAAATGATTTTAAATCCTTAAAATGAAAATTATAAAATAAAATAAAATAAAATAAAATAAAATAAAATAAAATAAAATAAAATAAAATAAAATAAAATAAAATAAAATAAAATAAAATAAAATAAAATAAAATAAAATAAAATAAAATAAAATAAAATAAAATAAAATAAAATAAAATAAAATAAAATAAAATAAAATAAAATAAAATAAAATAAAATAAAATAAAATAAAATAAAATAAAATAAAATAAAATAAAATAAAATAAAATAAAATAAAATAAAATAAAATAAAATAAAAATAGAAATTAAATAAAATTAATTGATTTTTATATATTTTTTGATATTAATAAATTATAAAATAAAGGAAAGAATCTTTGTTACTGGTTCAGAAGATGGGACTGTTATGCTTTTTGAATATCCTAGTGGTACTTGTAGGAAAATTTTAACTCGTTTTACATTACCAGTTCGTTGTGTAAGTTTTAGTCCAGATGGAAAACGAGTAGCTATTGCTTCTGAGTAAATTTCAAATTATAAAATTATACTAAACTAATTAATTATTATGTTTAATTTAGAAAAATATATATATATAATTTACTTTCTAATTTTTTTCAAATTTACAAACCTAATAATAATTTTTACCATGATATATATAATTCATAAAAAAAGTGAATTAAAAATAAGAATTATTAATATATTAGATATATCCAATTCAATTTTAACAATAGAAAACTTTGAAAATAAAATAAAAGCAGTTCAATTTGATCCAACAGGAAAATTTATTGTAAATATTTTATTTAATTTTATATATTATTTTTAAATAATTCATTAAAATTTTTAATATTCATTAAATTTTTTCTAAAAATTCATTAAATTTTTTTCTACAAATTCATTAAAAAATTACAATTTTTTGACAATTCATTACAATTTTCTCAAAATTCATTAAAATTTTCTGATAATTCTTAACAAATTTCTGACAATTCCTTAAAATTTTCTGATAAATCTTTACAATTTTCTGACAATTTTTTAAAAATTTCTGATAATTCTTTTCAATTTTCTAACAATTCTTTAATATTTTTTGACAATTCTTTACAATTTTCTCAAATTCCTTACAATTTTCTCAAAATTTATTAAAATTATTAAATTAAATTAATAACTATTTATCTTATAGATAAGTGTTGATGCTTTAGGTTTAATAAAAATATGGGATATATCAAATTCGGAACCAACATTAGTTGACAATATTCCAAAAATAATGGGACTCGTTTCAAGAAAAAAGTAATTATCAATAATTTAAATAATCAAATATATATAATAAAGATTTAAAAGATTTCTCAAACTTTATATAACATTAATAATAAATAATTATTAAAATTATTAATTATTAAATATTATTATTATTATTATTATTTCATTTTATTATTATTATTATTAATATTATTGCCATTTCATTTTATTATTATTATTAATATTATTATTATTTCATTTTATTATTGATAATTTTTTTTTATTCAGTAATGAAAAATGTAACATTGCTTGGAATTCTAATAAAAAACATTTTGCTATTCCAGGAAATAATAATGGTATTTTTACTGTTATAATTATTAATATTAATTAAATTTTATATTTCAGTATGTAATTAAAATATCTAAATTCAATATAAAGATATATTAGTTTTTAGTGGAAAAGACTGGTCATTATTATATAAATTTGAAAGCAATTTAAATAAGGTAATAAATTAATTATAATAATAATTATAATATGTTGTGTTGTGATAGTAATAGTAGTAGAAAGTTTAATTTATACGTATTAACATAGTACTTGTTATATTAATGTTTTTTTTAATTATGATTATTACATAATAACTAGCCAATAACAAGCATAGCTTGGTCTGCTAATAGTTGGTATATGGCTGCTTCTGATAATGAATCAAATATTTTAATATGGCGTACTCAAGATAAAAAATTATTAGTCAAGTAATTTTGTTTTTTTTTTTATCATTCATTTATTCTTATTAAAATTATTATTTTATAATAATAAAAATATTAATATTTTAATGTTATTATAGGTATCATCATACTTTTCAACCAATAAAATTAGCATGGAGTCCAAGAGATAATGATATAGCTTTTGTATGTATATTATTATTAAATATTATTATTATTTTTTTTTTTTTTGTTATAATAAACATTCATTTTTATTTTATTTTATTTAATATATATATATATATTTTAATTTTTTTATTAATAAACATATTATTTTTTATTTTAATTAAGGTTGATGAAAGTGGTAATTTAAATATTTGGTCAGGAGCTAAACAATATTTAGATAGTTTAAATAATAACTCTACATTCCCAGTTAATATTAATGAAGATGAAAATGATAGTGAAAATGTTAGTGAAAATATAATTAAAGATGATAAAAATAATATGAAAGAATTATTTAATTTATTTGAAGATATTGAAGCTGAAGAGGATTTAAATGTTAAAGAAAATCCAACTAATAATGATGGTAATATTTGAAATTGATAAATTTATTATGATATAAAATATAAAATATAAAATATAAAATATAAAATATAAAAATATAATATAATATAATATGATATAATATAATATAATATAATATAATATATATGAATAAAATAATAGTTTATTTATAATATTTATATTAATAATTTTATTTTAATATTATAAATTATTGATTTATTATATATATAATTTTTTAATTAATTTATTTTTTAGATGTTCAAATGGTAAATAGTAAAGAAAAACAGAGTCATACTTCAACTAATATAAATGATGAAGAAGAAATTATTGTTAATGAAGATTCATATGACAGTGAAGATGAAGATATTGATGATTTTGTAGAAGACGATGATGGAGCAGGCTATTCTGAACGTGGATATGATGCACCAATATCAATGAAAAAAATTAGAACAAGACATAGAAGAAAAGAAGTTAGATTTGAAAATGATGAATATAAAGCATCATATCCTATTATTGATCCACAAGAAGCTTTTCAACCTGGTTCAACTCCACTTTTAACATCAAGTGGTGGAAGTAGTAATAAAAAATATTTAGGTTGGTATTTAATTTACATATTACTCTTTTATATAATTAAAATAAATTTATATTCATATCTTAATAAAAAATAACTTTTTTTAATTTTATTTTTTAATCATATAAATAAAATAAAATAAAATGAAATAAAATTAAATATAATAGCGTTTAATATGCTTGGTTCTGTATCAAGTGTTCGTCATGATGAAGAAATATCAACTATTCATGTAGAATATCATGATAGATCAGTACTTAGACCTTATAGTTTTACAGATCATAGAAATTATTCAATGGCATCATTAAGTGAACATGGTACAGTATTTGCTTGTGAAGGAAATGTTGAAAATAATATAAGAAGTACTTTATATTTTAAACCTGTAGAAACTTGGGCAACAAAAAGTGATTGGTCTTTAGAATTAAATGATAATGAAAACATTCAAGGTAAAATAAAAATAAAAATAAAAATAAAAATAAAAATAAAAATAAAAATAAAAATAAAAATAAAAATAAAATATATAATTAAATAGATATAATAGAAAAAATATTTAAATTTATTAATTATATATATATATATATATATACATTATATTTTTTTAATTTTTATATTTTAGTTGTTGCATTAACAAATAAAGGTATTGTTGCAGCAACTGACAAAAAATATATAAGATTCTTTACTTTCAGTGGTTTTCAAAAACAAATTATATCCGTCAAAGGTAAAGTTGTTTCAATGTCAGGAAGTTCAACCAGTAATCAAATTATTATTGTTTATCATAACGGAAATGTATTTAATGGAGATCAATGTTTGGAATATATGTATTATGATGCAGATAAATTTAAAGTAATAAAAAAAGATGAATTACCTATTTCACAAAATTCAACATTAAAATGGATTGGATTTACAGAATATGGTGTAAAGTATCAAAAATAAAAATAAAAAAAAAAAAAAAAAAAAAAAAAGAAAAAAAATCTTTTTTTTTTTAAAATATAATTATTAATATTATGATTAATACAAAAATTTATTTATGTTAAAAATTTTTTAATTCATCTTAATATTATAGATTCCTGCTACATATGATTCTGAAGGTGTTGGTAGAATATTAGTTAAGCATCTAGATTATCAATGGATACCTGTAATTGATACTAGTTATTTAAATAAAAATAAAGAAAGTGATACTATAGCCAATCAATTTAATGAAATTACATATTGGGCCGTTGGTATGACAGAAAAGCATTTGTTATGTGTTATATTAAAGGTATACAATATATATTTTTTTTTTTATTTAAATTTTATACCTAATTATAAATTAAATAAAAAAAAATTATCATTATAATTAATTATTAAATTATTATAATAATATTATAAATGTTAAAATTTTTAATTAAAAAAAAAAAAAAAAAGGGTTCTGATCATTATTTACAATTCCAAAAACCAATTGTATCTGAAATAAATTTACAAACTCCATTACTTCAATTAGAAACTCAAGATGGAATGCTGGAAGAAAAGTAATTCTAATAATTTTTTTAATAATAATTATAATATAATAATGATAGTAAAAAATATTATTATTATTATTATTATTATTATTATTATTATTATTATTATTATTATTATTTTATCATACGAGTAATAATTCTAACTATTATATATAAAAAATTTTTTTTCTTAGGATTTATCGTACTAAATTATTTATGAATATCAAAAAAGAACAAAATGATGATATTATTGATGATGATGTTGAAGATTCAAAATATGCTAAAGAAGATCTTGAAATAGATAAATTATTATTAACTTTAATTATGGTGTGTATTAATAAATAAAAATTATAAATAAAACAATATTTCTAAATATTAAAAAATAATAATATTATTAATATTAATAATATCATTAATTAATCAAATACATATAGAATGCTTGTAAAGAAGGAAATATTCAAAGGGCTTTTGATTTAACTTCTTCATTAAGATTAGTTGCTTCTGTTGAAAAAGCTGTATTAATTGCAGTTCGTTATCATTTATCATCCTTAGCTGAAAGAATACAACTTATTCAAGAGGCAAAATATGCTAAACAAAAAGAAAGAGAATTAAATAAAAATAAGAAAAAGAAAATAAATAATTATAAAAATTCTGAAGAACATTCTGATGAAGAACCTGGTTCACCTGAATTATTAGAAACAACTGAAGATTTTGAAACAAATAATAATAAAGAAATGGATTATATTAAAAAAGGAAACAATATTAATAATAATATAACGAAAAAGGAAACTAATATTAAAAAGAATATTAATAAAGAAACAACAGGAAAAAAGAGTAAGTTATAAAAAAAAAAACTTTTTTTTTTATATTTTATATGTATATATATTTTATTTTATTTTATTTTACTTAATAAAGTAAAATACAAATAAAAATAAAATACAATTAAGAATTATTATATTTATTTAATATATTAATTATATATATATTAAATAGTATTTAATCAACAATATAAATCTACTGGTGAAATTAAGAGAAATCCATTTGCAGTTGAAATTAAAAGCCCAAAACCTCAACATACCTCAAAGAATTTATTAGATGCCATAGAACAAGGTTTATATAAATATATATTATAATATAATAAAATATTTATATAATATGTATTTAAATTTATTAATAATTATTATATATATATATTAAAAGTGAAAAATGAGCATATTAATAAAGTTAAGAAAAGAAAATCTTTATTAAATCATGGTTCATCATCAGAAGTACGTTTAAAAACTATATATAATAATATAATAGTAATTAAATAATTGGATTAAAAAAGATAATTAAATCAATAAATATTCATTTAATAATTAAAATGTTTTTTATATATGAAAAATAAAATAAAAAATGATTATAAAATAGGATTCATTGGCCCCTGAAAAAAGAGTAAAAACATCTGTTAATTCATCAATTGTAGGATTCTTCGGTGTTGATTCATCTAAAAAATCATCTAAAAATGTAAAATAGACTTTTTCTTCATTAGTATTAATATATATATATTATAAATATATAAATATAAACTAATGTATTTATTAATAAATTATAATTATAAAAAAAAAAAAATTAAAAATAAAAAATAAAAAAGAAATCTATGAAATCAAATAGTATAGATATAGATGAAGCAAGTACAAGTGGTATAACTTATAATGAACCTGAGGATGATAATAAAAGTGAAGACAATGAAAATAAATTCATAAATGAAAATATTGAAGTAAAAAATTCAAAGGTAATTATATACATTCTTTAGAATTATTATTATGATTAAATTTATTATTATTATTATTATTTTAAATAACATATATATATATATATAATTTTATAGGAAAAGTCTTTAAGTACTATTAAAAAAGAAAAACATGCACTTTTAGAAAAATTTAAATTTAAAGAAAAAAATACAACAAATTAAGTTATCATATCTATTATAAATATTTAATTTTTAACATATTTATTATTTATTTTAATCAAAAAAAATTTTTTTTATCATATTTTATTCAAATATTCTCTATTTTTATATTAATAATTCGTAATCTATGCACATATATAAAAATTTAAAAAAAAAAAAAAAATTAATAAAAATAAAAATAATATATTTTAAAAAAAAAAAAAAAATTATGTAAAAATATATAAATTTATAATGCTTATCTACTTTGACATTTTATTCTAATAACTATTCTATATAGATATTATAATATTTACATATATTATATATATTATAGATATTATAGTATTTATTATTTATTATCTTGATCTGTTTTTATATATATATATATATATATTTTAATATTTTATAAGGTTTTTAAACTTTATTTTTTATATAGAAATTTTGAAATTATTAACGTACAATTTTTTTATTTTCTTTTTATTTGTTAAAGTTTTTAAAGTATACTTTTTATATATAATTTTATATAAAAATATATAAGATTATATATAATTTTTTATTATTTTATATAATTTTTATTTTTTTCTTTTTTATAATTTATATACTCAAAAAGTAGATAAATTCAATAGTTGGATAACAACTTTAGCAATATACATGGAAAATTTTTTTCTTTTTATAAAAAAATAATAAATTAAGTTTTAACAATCAATTATAGATTTTTATTAAATATTATTTTATTTCAAAGACTTTCATCTTTTTTTTTTTTTTTTTTATTACTATTATTATTAATATTATTGTAATTAATTATTATATTTTATTTTTTATTAACAATCATAAAAATATTTAAAAATAAAAAAAAAATTGATCTAATATGGATGTACCTAAAGATGATAATTTGGTAGATAAATTTAAAAGTAAAAGTGATAATATTCTAACGAAGAAAAAAGCTATTGTAACATGGTATTATATTAATTAGAAGTTAATTATTAAAATGATATATTGATATTTATTATTATTTTATCAATATATATATTCAATAATCTTTGAAAAATTAAATTCATTATTTAATCAATAATACTATTTATAATATTATTTTTTTAAAGGATACAAAATGTCTTAGCAAAAAATAATATATCAAATGAATTAACAGCAAATACAGAAAATTTCTTGGAACAATTTCATGTATTTATATTTAAATTATATCAATCTTAATAATATATTGAATTATAATATAAGAATTTATTTCTAATATATATTTTCTTAATAAATAATAATAATAATAATAATAATAATAATAATGACAATATTAGAATGGAGTTATTTTATGTAATATAATGAATATTATTAATCCTAATTCTGTTCCAAAAATGAAAACAGAAGAAGGAGTGTTTGCTTCAATTGAAAATCTTAATTCTTTTGTTAATGGTAAAATAAAAATATATTTAAAAGTTTAAAAAAAATTTTTATATACTTTTAAAAATAAAAAAAAAAATTATATATTATTCGATTATAAAAAAAATAATATAATCTTTTTCATTTACTTTGTAAATCTATTCATATATATATATATATAATTATTTTTAAACAGCTTGTAAAGAATATGGATTGACAAATTTAAGTGATTTTAATCCATACAATTTTATTATGGAATCTAAAAATTCAGAAGACAAATTCATTGATATAATAAAAGAATTATGCTTAAAATCATCAAGTAAAGGATTTTCATTACCTGAATTCGATTTGAATAAATGTAAAAATCTTTTATAAAAAAATATTAAAAATTATTAGTTTATAATAATTTTTTTTTTATAAATTAAAAAATATATATTTTTTAAAATATTGATGACTGTTAACATATAATTCGTTATTTATATATGCTTATTAATAATAATTAATAAAAAATATTATATATAAAACAAATAAATAATTAATTAAATAAAAAGTTAAGGAAGATATGGAAAATGAAAAAAAAGATACACAAGATTCATCAAAAGTAAAAAGACTTTCGAAAAATTATATGAATATGGGATCATCAGTAAATAGTTTTAGAGATTTTTCTTCAACTGGTTTAAATCATTCACCATCTAATGGTCACTTTAAAGAACCATCAGGAATGTCTTTAAATTCATTAAAAGGTTCACATATACCTGAAAATTCACTCCCTGCACCAACATCAGGTGATGCACCAAGCGATTTTTATTCTAAAATTGCATCAAAAATTGATTTAATAGAAAGTAATCAATCAAAAATATATTTTATGATTAGTGAAATAAATAAAAAAATGGTAAAAATAGAAAAAAAACATATATATATATATATATATATATAAAATTACAAATATATAATAATTACTTTATCAGATATAATGAAATTATTAACTTTATGTTTATATTATTATTAAAATATAAATTATATAATCATAAAAATGATTTTTTATATTTTTACTTTTATTTATATTTATATTTTCACTTTTTTATATAATTTATACAATAAATAATATTAAAATCAATATATATATATTTAAAATAAAAGGATAAAATTGAAGTATTAAACAATGTTCAAAATAAACATATTGAAAAATTAGCATCTAATACACTTAATGGTTTAGATATTATGAATCAACAAATAGAAGCAATTCAAAATAAATTAGATAGATCAACATTACCTGGTCGTGGAAATTCAATTTCTCAAGTAAATACTAGTGGACTTCAAACTAGTAGTTCAACATCTTGTATAACAGCACCTGTAGAATATAGAAAGCAATCAATATTTTCTACTGCAACACTAAAAGGTAATCAATCTTTACCTTCACTTCAAAGTAAATTAAAATTCGGACATAAAACTCATGATAGTAATTCATCTCCAAAATCAACTCTAAATCAGGCTCCAAATCCAACTCCTTTGGCTACAAGTGAAAGTTTTTCTTCTGTACCTCAATTACAGTACAGTACATTACCTGAAAATATTATTCAAATGAATTTATCAAGACAAGAAAATATGAGATTAAGTGTTATTTATGAATTATTTGCAACTGAATCAGATTATGTTAGAGATCTTAATGTTATTATAAATGTAATTATTTAAAAAATTAAATATTTTAATTATTACATTTTTTAATCAATATATATTTTATAAACCAACATTATTAGTACTATAATGGAAAAAATTATATATATATATATTTATTTATTTATAATATAAATATTAATAATAATTTCATTTATAACCGATTTTTTTATATATTCATATATTAATATATTCATATATAAATTTTATAAATTTAAAAAAAAAAAGTGCCTTATGGATTCTATTTCAAAGAGTCAATTATTATCAGAAAAAGAATTCGATGGTTTATTCTCAAATGTTAAAGATTTAATCGTTGTCAACCAAGTACGAAATATAAAGAAAAAATCTATTAATAAATTATTAAAAATTTTTTTATTTTATTAATGTTATATTTATTTTTAATCTTATTTATAAATTTGTAATTAAAATTACAATAATAAAGGAATTTAATGACAATTTAACTGCTCTTAAAGAAAGTGATCCACTTATTCCAGAAATAGGAAATGAATTTTTGAAAATTGCAGAAAAGTTAAAGGTGTATAAAGAATATTGTAGTAATTATCCATTAGCTTTATCTTTATTAAGAGAATTATCACAAAAACCTGATATTAAAAATCTTTTAACTGTATATATCATAAACGATAACAAAAACCATTTATATAGTTTTTTATTTAAAAAAATTTTTTTTAATAATTTAATAAATACTAAAAAAATATTATGAAAAAATATATAAAATATTATAGAAATTAGCAACTGAAAATACAGAATGCAGAGGCTTGAGTTTAGAATCATTTTTGGTAAGTAAATTTATTATATATATAACTTTCAAATTATTATTTTTTCAATTTATATTGTTATTATTATTCTTAATATATAAATTTTTATTGTATAAATATAGATTAAACCTGTACAAAGAATTTGTAAATATCCATTGATGATTAGAGTATGTATATATATTAATTGAAAATGTTATAAAAACATTATATAATTAATTAATTAATTATATAATTCAAATAATAAAAAAAATTATTAATTTATAAATATTTTTAAATGAAATAAAAAAAAGGAATTAATTAAATATACTAGTAAGGATTCAAAAGATTATCCAGTTTTAGAAAATTCTTTAACTGTTATAGAAAATGTTATTGCATATGTAAATGAAGGTACTAAAGCTTTAGAAGAAAAAGAAAGATTAACTGCTCTTCAAGCTAGAATAGAATCTGGTGATATTCAATTGAAACTTGCTGATAAACATATGATTAAAGAAGGAAATATTCAAAGAATTATTAATTCTAAACCAAAAGACAGACATATGTTCTTATTTAATGATTGTATACTTATCTGTAAAGATTGGACTTCATCTTATAAATATAAATATCAATTAGAAGAATATTTAACTATTGATTCAGTTATTTTAAAAAATGATGTCACAGGTATTATTAATATTATTTTTTATCTAATTTAATTATTATATACATAAATATATATATTTAACATAATAATTTTATTTAATCAAAAAAAAAAAATAATATAAAATAAAAATAAAAAATAAAAAAAAAACAGAAAAGTTACCAAAAGGTCATACAAATGTATTCCAATTAATTCAGAAAGATACAAGAAGTAAAGCAGAAAAATTACAAGGAGGAAATAATTTAAATCAACAACCAATTACTTTATCAGTTATAACAGAAGATCAAAAGAAAGAATGGACTCAAAGTATTTGGGATGCTGTTACTGAATCAAAGAAAGCTGTTAGAGAAGCAAATATTGATATTGATGATGATATTGATATTGATAAAGATATTGATCAAGAAATTAAGAAAACTATCACTATTAAAAGAAAAAGGGTTATTTTCATAAAAAATTATTAATTTTTCATACATATAGAATTTATTCATATTTCTAATTTATTATTAGAATTAAAAAATTAGAATCATTACTAGAATATTTTATTATATTAATATCTTATTAATTTTTATTTATATAATATATTTAAAAAAATAACAGGAGGAATTCCCAGCTGTTGTTGAAATTAATGGTGTTAAATGGAAAAAAGGTAAATTATAAATATTTATATTTATATTTAAAAAAATAATATATTGATATATAATAAATAAAAAATTAATAAATAAATAAATAAATAAATAAATAAATAAATAAATAAATAAATAAAAGATAAAGTATTATTAATGAATTATAATTATAACTTAACCATTATATAATTTTTTTTTTAAAAAAGCTGTTGCTGCTACCGGTCAAAACTATTACTTTAATACTGTAACATTTAATAGTATTTGGAAATTACCAAATGATTATTATATAATAGATTCTGAAACTGGAGAAAAATATCATTATAATTCAAATGATATTGAAGATGATGAAGATGAAGATGATAGTGATGATGATAATGAGGAAGATGAATATTACAATTCAGAGAATGTTGAAGGTTATCCAGATTGGAAAATGGTTAAAATGGAAAATAGTATTACATATTACTTTAATAAAAATACTCATGAAACACAATGGGAGCATCCAGGATCAAAACCAAATGCAAATAAACCAACTGATAAAAAAACAGTTCAACAGTTACATAATATTTTAATTAATGTTTCTCCTACTCAATGAAAAAAAAAATTTTTTTTTTTTTTTTTTTTTTGATATTATAATATATATATAATTTTATTAATAATGAAAAAATAAAATAGAAATTAAAATAAAGTATAAAAAAAAAAAAAAAAAAAAAAAAAGGTTTTTTATATTTTTCTTTATGAACTTTTTTTAAAATTTGTTATTTCACTTATTTTTTTATATATAAAATATAATTACAAACTATTAAATAAATAATATAAAATAAATATATAAATAAATATATAAATAAAAAAAAAAAAAAAAAAAAAAAAAAAATATATATATATATATATATATATATAAATGTACTATATGTTTTTATTAAACACTAAATTTATTATTATATTATTATCAGTTTTATTATCTATTTTTTTTTCATATTTATTTATTATTATTTTAATTAAAACTGTTAAACTTTCTTAACAATTCTTTTTTTTTTTTTTTAATGAATAGAGAAAAAAAAATTATAATAAATAAATAAATTAATAAAAATAAATATTTTAAACAAATAATAAAAAAAAGTTACTAGTTTATTTATTATTATTTTTTTTAATTATAAAGTATAAAAAAAAATATGAATATGATATTAGTTATATATATATATTAAATATATATAAACGATTAATAATAGATTAATAATTAGATTAATGCTTTTTTTTTTTTTTTTTTTTATAATTGTTAAATAATAATTTTATGTAAATTAAATAATTTATGGTATTATTATAATATTATTCAAAATATAATAAATTTAATTTATAGTTAATGTATGAATTATATATATATATATATATATATATATATTTTAATAAATTATATGAATAGAATAAATAAATTACAATGAATAAAAAAAAAACTTTTTTTCTATCTTTTTTGCTCTTCATTAATAAAACTAATAAAATTTCCAGATAGAATAATCAATCTTGAAATTATCATTTTTATTCATTATTGAATCATTTAACAGTTTGTTTTTACAAATTATACAATCTTTACATATACAAGAATTTAATTCACTCTTCTGGTCAATTAAATTAATATCATTTTTAATTTCAAATAATTTGAGTTTTTCTTTTGATGGAGTGAATGTATCGTAAAACATTTTTAATGATTGATAATAATTATTATTATCAATATGTTTTTTAATATAATCAAGACCACTTTTCATTTTCTTTTCCTTCAAATGATTTTCATTCTTTTTGTTCTTGTCTGATATTATTTCAAATCTATCATCATTATCTAATAAAGTCTCAATTGTTTCATGACCTTCTTTGTCATTCAATGATAAAAGTTTACTTTCCTGAATTTCTTTTACATCGTCAGTAATAGTATCTACATCTATATTCTTTGATATTTCCGTATTATTTTGAACTGAATCTACTTCATCAATAATAGTTTCAACATTCATCATATTGTTTGGAATCTCTTTATTAGAAGATAATTCATCATTCTTTTTATTTTTAATATCTTCAACCTCTATTGAAATAATTTCTATATTATCTTTTATTATATTTTCTATATTATTAATATTATTTACAGTTGTTTCACTAATATCAAATGAATTCAATTGACTTTTTGTTTTATCAATATTATTTTCTTGTTTATTTTCTTTAACTTCATTATCTTTCAAATAGCATTTTTCTTCTTTTTCTTTATTATTTACTTCTTTATTAATTTTAATAATATCTTCTTTAATATTTATATTTATTTGATCGTCAATATTATTATCCAAATCAATTAATATATCTTTATTTTCTTCAATAAAATTATCAATATTTAATATATAATTATTTTTACTGATATTATTGGCATTATTAATTATTTTATTTATTTTATTATTGATTACATTACATTCAATTTTATTTTCATTATTTTTATTATTCATTATTATATTATTTCCAATATTTTCCTTTTCCTTTTCCTTTTCATTTTTATTTTCATTTTCATTTTTATTTTCATTTTCATTTTCATTTTTCTTATTATCATTTATGGAATTTTCAATTTTACTTTCATTATTAATTTTTATATTATTTTCAATACTTTCATCTTTAATATTAATTTCATCTTTATCTTCATTTATAATTTTACTATTTACATTTTCATTTTGATTATTAATTTCATCTTCATTTTCATTTATAATCTCATCATTTACATTTTCATTTCTATTATTACTTTCATCTTCATTTTCATTTATAATCTCATCATTTACATTTTCATCTCTATTATTACTTTCATCTTCATTTTCATTTATAATCTCATCATTTACATTTTCATCTCTATTATTACTTTCATCTTCATTTTCATTTATAATCTCATTATTTACATTTTCATCTCTATTATTACTTTCATCTTCATTTTCATTTATAATCTCATTATTTACATTTTCATCTCTATTATTACTTTCATCTTCATTTTCATTTATAATCTCATTATTTACATTTTCATCTCTATTATTACTTTCATCTTCATTTTCATTTATAATCTCATCATTTACATTTTCATCTCTATTATTACTTTCATCTTCATTTTCATTCATAATCTCATCATTTACATTTTCATCTCTATTATTACTTTCATCTTCATTTTCATTTATAATCTCATTATTTACATTTTCATCTCTATTATTACTTTCATCTTCATTTTCATTCATAATCTCATCATTTACATTTTCATTTCTATTATTACTTTCATCTTCATTTTCATTCATAATCTCATCATTTACATTTTCATTTCTATTATTACTTTCATCTTCATTTTCATTTATAATCTCATCATTTACAGTTTTATTTTTATTATTACTTTCATTTTCATTTTCATTTTCATTTTTATTTTCATTTTTGTTTTTATTTTCATTTATATTATCATTTTCATTAATTTCATTCTTATTTTCATTTATTTTTTCATTTTCATCAGTACCATTATTAGATATTTTATTATTTTCAATATTATTTTGGTTTTGGCTATTTTTATCATTATTAATATCATTAATATTAATAATTTTTTGGTTGTTCGCATTTTCTTTTTGATCTTTTGATAGTTCATTATTTATAATAATATCAACTTTATCTTTATTATTTATATTATTTTCATTTGTACTTTGAGCATTACCATCAATTTTATTATTCTCCTTTGGTATTTCATTAGATTTATTATTTATTATAGATACATTTTCTTCTATTATTTTATTATTATTTTTCTTATTATTGATCATATTCTTTAAAATATTAAAATCATTATAATTTTTCTCCTTTGTTTCAATATTCTCATGATCTTCATTCATAAATATTTTTTCCATTACATTAAAGTTTGATTTTATTTCAGTAAATTCTTCTTTTTCATTTGAATTGTTAAGATCATCATTATCATCATCTTGATTATTAATAATTCTTTTATTAATACTATTCATTTCAATTCCATTTGGTGTAATATAATCTTTTCTAGATAGTAAAAATGAATTTTTACTTGGAGATATACCAGAAATGAAATGTTTTGAATTTATCAAATGGGATTTTGTTGAATAATATTTACTATTTAATGGAGAAGTAAAAAGTCTATTTAATTTATTAGATACTTCCATATACTTTCTTTCATGATTTTTCAAATTATTATTAAAAATGAATTTTTTATCTAATTTTTCATTTTCATTATGACTATCATTAATGGATGTACTGCTGTTAATATTATCATTATTATCTATTGTAGTATTAGTATTATTAGTAGTATTGTTATTATTATTATTATTATTATTATTATTATTATTTATTCTTGATATATTTCTTAATGATTTATCATCAATAAACAAATTACTTTTAATAAAGTTTAATGGTGGATTAGATGGTTTATTAATATGTCTAAATTTTTTATTACTTAACGGAGACTGAGAATTTGCATAATGATAAAGAATATCAGATGAACTACTTGAATATAATTGATACCTATTTTGACGAGGTGGTGAAACAAGTGAAGCGAAAAATGATGTTACATTACTTTCTGCTTTTCTTGGTGATCTTAATTTTGGTATTTTTCTTGTTGTAGGCAATCTTGGAATAATTTTAATGTCAGGTACTGCATTAAATGAAACAGATTTTTTCTTACAACTTTCTGTACTTCTTGACTTTACTAAAATACTTGTTGGTTTAATTGGCGTAATATTCATATTTTGTTGATTAATACGTTTTGGTGATGGTGTTTTATCATTAATACTATTATCACTTGATTTTGAAAAACTTAAATTTTCTCTATCATTACCATCTTTAATTTCCTCAATTTTTAAATCATCAACTGTTACATTTGTTATTTTATTAATATTATTATCATTATTAATTTTATCTTTTTCCATGATTACATTTTCATTATTACAATTATTATTACCGTTTTCATCATTATTTACATTTGGTTGTGTTTCATGTTGAATATTATTTTTGATTTCATTATTTAATTCAACATTAATTTTTTTATTATCTTTATTATCATCATTATTATCATCATTTTTATTGTCACTGTTATTATCATCATCTTTATTATTATTTTTACTATTATCATCAATTTTGTTATCATTACTGCTATCATTATCATTACCATTATTATCGTTATTTTTATTATTATTATTATTATTATTATTATTATTATTATTATTATTATTATTATTATTATTATTATTATTATTATTATTATTATTATTATTATTATTATTATTATTATTATTATTATTATAATCATTATTATTAATTAAAGAAACTATAGTTGTATTTGCAACATTATTATCACTATTAATGTTATTATCCTCATTTTCAATTTTTAATATCGAATCATTATTTGAATTAATTTGTAATTTTCTTCTTTTTTCTTGTAACCGTTTTTTATATAATAAAAAGCTATTTTCTTCTTTACTGGATTGCTTATTTTCTTGTTGAGTTTTTTCCTTTTCCGTATTAATATTTTTTTCTATATTTTGATTATTCTTTGAAACGACCTCATTATTTTGTATAACTTCTAATAATTGTTTTTTAGTTCTGGACTCATTATTTCTTTCATATCCTGATATTTTTTTATTAAAAGAAGATTCATTATTATCTACATTATCTAAACTATTTGTTACATTTTGTTGATTTTCTTTTTCAATAACTGATGCTAACTTTTTACTACTAGATCTTAACCTTTTAAGTATAGAATGTTCATTTATATTTATAGTATTAGTATTATTTTTCTTAAAATTACTATCTTTATTATTATTCTCTAATTTTCTCTTTGGTGATTTTTTCTTACTATTATTATTATTAACTGTATCTTTATTATTTCTTATTGGAGATTCATTTACATTTATCTCATTTTTATTGTTGATTAAATCATTATTTAATAGATTTGCCTCTTTTATTAATTTAGTTTTTTCATTTAAGATATTATATTTTATATTTTTATTCGATTTTAAGATAGTATGTACAATTTTATTTTGGTTATAAGATCTCTTTTTATTTTCATTAATAGTTTGACAATCATTAGTATTTATTATTTTATTTTGGTTATAAGATTTCTTTTTATTTTCATTAAGTGTTTGACTGTCATTAAGATTTGTAAGCATTTGTTCAATATGCTCGAATATTTTATTATTTAATTCAATATTATTTTCATCTCCCGTGGATACATTTTTTCCTGAAATTTCGTTTATATTATTCTTTACTTCCGATTCCAATACTGAAATTCCATTTCCATTATTATTTGCTTCAGATTCTAATTTCAAAATTTCGTTTACATTCTTATTTGCTTCAGGTTCTAATTTCAAAATTTCGTTTACATTCTTATTTGCTTTAGATTCCAGTTCTAAAATTTTGTTTATATTATTATTTGCTTTAGATTCCAGTTCTAAAATTTTATTTATATTATTATTTGCTTTAGATTCCAGTTCTAAAATTTTGTTTATATTATTATTTGCTTTAAATTCTAACTCTGAAATTTTATTTATTTTATTATTAGCTTCAGATTTTGGATTTTCATGAACATTTCTATTATTACTATTATTATCATCATTTTTTATAATTTTTTCTTCAGAAATATCATTAAGATTTTCACTAGATAATTCTTGATGCTTATTCTTCTTTGATTTTCTTTTCTTTTTCGTTTTACTACTCTCAATAGAATTTATAATTAAAGTAGTATTTACTTTTATTATATGTAAATGAATTTTTAAAGATTCTATAAGTTTAAGAGTTTCAACAAACATTGAAGTATCACATTTATTTAAATGTTTTTCTATTTGTTTTAAAACATCTCCTGCTTTAGTTATAATTTTTATACTTGACTTTCTTTTTTTATTATCATTTAATGATGTACCATCATTTGATAAGGGGATTGTTTTATCCAATTTTTCTAATATTTCTTTCATTTTTTTAGTTTTATTATTCAATAATTTATTATTAATAACATTTGAATCTTTTCTTAACAATTCAATAGTGTTAACTAATTCAGAAAAAGCTTTTTTTATTATATTATCTAAATGTTCTATTATTTTTTCTGATTTATTATTTAAAATATTTTGTTTTTTTAATTTATCAATCGTTATTAACTCAATCTTTTTTAATAATAAATTCATATTTTGTGATTTAGTATTATTGTTTTTGATAGTATCTGATAATTTATTACTATGATCAAAGGGTATATTATTATCTACATTTGTTAAAATTTCTTTAGGTTTAATTGGTATATTGTTATTACTATCATCATTATTATTGTTGTTATTGTTGTTGTCAATATTGTTATTATTTTTATTAATGCTTGAAGTATTTTTATTCCTTGTTTATGAAAAATAATAATAAATATAAATATTAAGCATAAAAATTAAAAATAAAAAAAAAAAAAAAGGATGAATATAACGTAAAATATATTATAAAAAAAATTATTATTATTATTATTAAATATTTCTTTTTTTTTTTTATTTTTCGATAAAAAATATATATATTAATAAACTAATCTAAAATAATAAACATATATAAGTACCCACATATATTGAAAATTATCAGAATTCATATAATCTTTATATTCATTTAATATATTATTAGAAGAATTTTGGTTTCTATAAAATTTTTTTAATATTATTAGTATTAATATATATAGTAAAAAAATTATATATATATATAAGAGTTTTATATTTGACTAACTTAATACTTACAAATATTCATTATCAAAAATTAATTGATTTTGGGTATCCAATGAATTATCATTAATAAAACTGGCAGAAGGAGAACCAATATTGTCAAAATTTTGAGATTCATAAACAATTTCATCACTAAATTATTTAAAATAAAGTGATAATTAATTATATAAAATTTATTTATAATAACCAAACAAATTTTATATTTTTATATTATTACCTATTATTATCATCTATTAAATTGTCAAATTGACTATATAAATTGGCTCTATCAATGATCTTTTCTATATTAAATGTTTTTTCACTATTATATTTATATAATGAATAATTAATAAATATATTAAAATAAAATAAAATAAAAGAAAAGAAAATAAAATAAAATAAAATGAAAAAAATAAAAGAAAAGAAAAGAAAACATTTAATAAAAAAATTAATATAAATTATTCATATTTACTTTTGATTATTATTTGAGTAATATGTTTCTGATAATGATATGTCTTTATCTGTTTCGGATTCAGTAATTTCAGAAACACCACTACTACTATAACTATATTGACCTGCTGGTGCAAAGCGTTTCGTTAAATTTTCTTCTGGACCACTAGACAAATGATCTGAAAGATTTGAGTTAGTTTCCCTATGATATATAAATATAAATTAGCAATATAATATTAATTAAAATGTTAAATAATGATAAAAAATATCCTAAAAAATTTAAAAAATATATTGTATATAAATTTCTATAATTACATAAATATATCCTGGTTATAATTATTATCTATTGATTGAGAAAACATTATATTTTGTGAATCTAAAAAATTATCAATTTTCATTCGTTTAGTTTTAATATTTTCTTCTTCAATTGTCATCTCATTTCCAGACTCACTAATAGAATCTCTATATCTTTTCTCTATTTTTTTACTTTCATTTTCTTTAAAATCACTGTTTTGATATTGATTTAAATTAAAATTATTATCATCTGAATTTAAATCAACTATTTCAAATATTGATTGTGAATCAAATAAAGTATCATTTCCATTTGTTATATTCTATGATAAAAATAAAGTATTTAATTAGGAATTTAATTAGGAATATGTTATATTATTACAAGGAATATAATAATAATAAAAATTATAATTATTTTTGTATTAAAATAAATATTATTATAATAAATTACATTATCTATACTGTAATCTTTTGAAGATAAAAATGGAGAGTCTATATCTGACCAACCTTATAAAATAAATATATAATAAAAAATTATAAAATATATTAATTATTCTTATTCATTTATTTTTCATTTATTTTTTTTATTTATTTTTTTTTTTTATTATCTATTTTATCATACCTGGTAATTTATCCAAAATACTTCTATCTTCAGAGGATACATAGCAATCTTCATCGCTTAATTTATCAATACCCTATATAGAAAAAAAAGATAACGGATTATTTAACATTTGTAAAATAATTTTAATTTATCAAAGAAAAATAATAATAATAATAATAATAATAATAATAATAATAATAATAAAACTTACGTTCCAACCGTAATGAAAAACTCCTTCTTTCTGATATAAAAAAAAATTAAAAAAAAAAAATAAAATAAAATAATTAATATTATAACTATATATTTATATAAATATAAAAATAAAATTTTATATATTTACTTGTTCTTCTTGAATTTTATTATTTAATATTGTAGTAAAAGTTTTTATTGAAGGAATTTCATTAACAGATTGCATATCATCTGAATAGACATTTGCTTGACCACCAATATATTCAAATTCATCAACACATATATATAATTGTCGAGATTCTCTATCATAATTAAAATAGTAACTTTTTAAAATAATAAAACAACCTCTCAAAGATGTTAAAGCAATACTACAAATTTAAAAAAAAAAAATTAAACATAAAATAATTTAATAACAATAGTAGTAGTAGTACATAATAAAATAATTAACAATAAAATCTATTAATAACTATACTAATTTAAATATTATAAAAAAGAATAATAAATATAATAATAAAATAATAAATAATTACTCTGAATGTTTTTCATAAAAATTATTAATAGCAGAAAGAGAGAATTTTGCCATTATACAATTGTTTCTATCAACTATATATAAAACGCATTCTTCATTTGGATTTTCTTGTGTTGGACACTTTTCAAACTAATATTGAAAAAATTTTAGAAAAATATTTGATTAATATTAATACATTTTTACGATAATTCTAATTATTCGTTTTTATCAATATTAATATCAATATTATATTGTTACTACATAAAAAAATGATTTTTACTTTTGCAATTTGGACTCTATTCTTTGATTTATGTTCAATATTCTTTATTTCTTGTTCTATATTAGTATCAAAAATTTCTTTTTGAAGGACTTTACTAACGATTTTTAGAACAGCATCCTTCAACCAAGACTGTAAAAATTCACTCATTATTATAAAAATTTTAAAAAGTTCTGAATATTAAAAAATGTATATTAATTTTAATGTATTTAATTATATATTTAATTGTATAATTTATTTACAATAATGATAATATTTCTTATGAATATAATATCTATCATTATTAATAAAAAATATACATACACTTAAATATATTATATTTTAAAGATAATGAAATCTTTAAAATAAATACTGCAATAATAAATAATTTAAAATTATAAAAAAAAAAATTATTGATATAACATATAGTATGGGTAATATTTATTTTTAAATAGAAAAAAAGAATATAATAAAAAATTTAGTTTTAAAAGTACATAATATATAAAGTATTATATGAATAAACCAAATTAATTATTGCAATAAAATTAAAAAAAAAAAATATATATATATTTAATAATTCAAATTCTCTAAACTTTAATAATTTATATTTAGTATGAAATACCAAACTTCAATATTTGTATATCTTACACCTTAAATATTGTCCAATTTATCCAATCAAATATTTATAAAACTAAAAAATTTAATTACATTTATATAATAACAAAATCAAAAAATATATTATGGGAATAATTAATTAATACTTATTTAATAAAAAACATCTAATTAAATTGATTTTTTAATTAAAACCATAATTATAATATCAAAATTAAAAAAATATTTATATATATAAAATAATTATTATAAAAAAAATAAGAAATGAAAAAAATAATTAATAAAAATGATAATAAAAATGATAATAAAAATGACCTCAATAATTAATATTAATATTTATATTATAATAATATAAATAATTATAATGAATATAATGAAACGTAATAAAACAAAGATATATTAAAACAATCAAATTATTTAAAAACCATTAAAAAGTATAAAAAAAGTATATAAATCTTTTGACTTAAATTTATCACTAAATCTTTAAAAAAAAAAAAAAAAAAAAAAAAAAGTATCATTTTTTCTAACATATAAATATTTAAATTATTACTATTAAAATTATTATTAAAAATAGATGTAGTTATTCTGTAATATATCTTAATGAATTATAATATATTTATTTTACTCTTATTTCATCTTTAAAAAGAAAAAAAAACTTTTATAATACTAAATAGTTACATTTTTAAATATGAATTAATTATAATTATTTTTATTAATAATTTTTATTATGCATATTATATTATTTTATACATTTAGAGTTGTTTTTTTTTTTTTTTTTTTTTTTTTTAATATATATTCATTTATTGTTCTAAAACAATTAAACAATAATATACTATACAGAGCTAGGGAATATATTTAACCATGCTTTTTTTTCTTGTTATTTTATTTTTTCTTTATTTTATCTTTATTATATATTGTTTTGTTTTATTTTATTTTTAGTCTTTTTTTTTTTTTTTTTTTTTTTTTGGCTTCTTTTTTAATTTACTTTTTTTTTTTTATTATTATTTTTTTCTTTTGTTTTTCCATATATATATACCTTTAGTTTTTTTTTTTTTTTTTTTTTTTTATTATTTAATTTTATCTGTATAATATTCTTATGATATATGTTAGTTTTTTTTTATTGATATTGTTAATATCAATCTTTTTTTTTTTATATATATTGTATTTCTTATTGTGCATTTTTATTTTAAAATATATATATATATTTAAACTTTTTATGAAAGTGACTTTGTTATTCCCATAAACTTTCTCTTTGAAAAACTCATCCACCACTTACTTGGTGCACTATCTTCAGTATATATTCTTTCAGTAATTCTAACAGCCATTTCTTGACGAAGTTGACTAATGTATTGTTTCATAAGTTCTATATAAAATAAAATAACATATAATAAATAAATATATATATATATTATTTAATCATATATTTGTATTTATTTATTGTTAGCAGTTTTTATCTTATTATTAATTTATTTAAATTCAATACTAAAATAAAATATATTTTAAAACTATTTTAAAAAAATTTTTTCAATAATTATTTAATTATAAATATTAACGTATCAAATATTAAATATATATATATACATACCAGCTTGGTTTCTGTCAACTGGAGCTTCGAAATAAGCGTTGAGTGGGAAATTTGGATCTCCTGGAATAGAGAAATTTTGAAGAGCATGAGAATTTAAAATCTTATATCCTTCAATTTTATTTGGTAATGGACTTTTTTGACTAATTTTAGATAAACATTCAGAAATGAAAATAATTAAATAAACTAAAACACGATCAGCAGTTCCCTTAAATTCGAAATTTTTAAATAAACAATTTGCTCTGAAAATGTTGATAGCTTCATCAATAATATCTTCAGTTTCAGGATTAGCTATTGTTTCATTTTGTATTTATATTATTATTTTTATTTTTTTCATTCAGTTATTAATTATCACGATATATGACAGTGAATTTAAAAAAATATTTTATACAATTATTTCAATATAAATATAGTTAGATTTATTGTAAATGGTATATACTTAAATAAGTATAAAAATAATATTTATATATATAATATTTATTTTATATTTATTTTATTATCATGCCAATATATAATTTTTATTGTTTAATTACTTTCAACTGGAGCTGGACCCTTATATTTGGTCTTTAATGGCAAAATAGCCATATTACCGATACAACGAAGGTCATCACTGTTGAATGAAGAATGATAAGCCTAATAAATATTATAAACATTATTTTAAGAAATTCATTTTTTTGGTTAATAATTCCATATTATTGTTTAATTATATGATGCTTTAAATAACAATTCAATTATTACTGTTAAAATGTAAATAAAAAAAAAAACTTCAAACAATAATAAAAAAATAAAAAAATAAATAATATTTTATTCTAGTCCTATTAAAAAACATTTAATATTCTGTTGTTTATATTTTTATCATTATTATTTTTTTCCTCTTTTTATTTTGTTTTATTACATAAATTTTCACATAAATAATCAAATATTAATTATTTAAAAAAAAAAAAAAAAAGATATTTAAATATATATTGTTTATATAAGAATATATTTTCTTTTAATGTCTGTTTTTTATTTCATTATTTTTTATATTTTTTGTAATATTTAACAATAAAAAAAATATTGATCCAAATATTATATATGCAAATATTCCGTTTCTTGAATTTATATATTATTTTTTATTTGATGTATTATTAATTTCTGTTATTTTAAAAATAAATATTTTTATTTTTAAAATTATTTTTTAATTAATATTGTTTTTTCAATACATACTGGCATTTTTATAACTTGAATTTCTGTTCAATAAATCAAAAATTAGTATTATTTTAAAAGTTCAAGTTTTTTTTTTTTAGTTCTTTTTTTTTTTTTTTTTTTTTTTTTTTATATAAATACTTTAACTTTTACTATAAAAAAAAAACTATAAATTTGTAAATAAATAAATAAAATTGAAGATATTTAATAAATTATAATTTTTAATTAAATATTTAATAATATTTAATTTTTAATTAATTAAATTTTTATAATTTTTTTTTATATATCAATAAATTTTTTTTTAAAAAAAAAGCAAAAGTTTTAATGTACGAACGTACGTTTATATTAATGTACATATGTTATATTACATTTATGTTTAATAATCATTAACCTTTTTACATAAATGTTTTTTATTATATCTAAAACTTCTCTATTAATTTGTTGTTATATGTTTTTAGCAAATAATAATAAAAAAAATAATAATAAAAATATAGAACTTTATGTATAAGAATATAATACTTTATTATTTAATTTTAATTTTATTTTTTATTTTTGTATAAAATATATTTATGATAGTAATTTTTTTATTACAATTATTCATTTACATCATTACAGAATTTGTTATACAATATATATTGCATATATTAATTTCATATTTGAAGAATTTTTTATATCATGAAAGAAAAATGTTTTTTGTTATTTTGTTAAAATATCATATCATTTAATTTTAACAAAATAATAATAAATATTAATTAATTGTAATATAATTATATTATAATATCATTTTTATATTATTTCTTTTTTTTAATATTTTTTTTATTAGAAGATTCTTTTTTAGATTGAATTTTTGATTTAGATAATGATGAAGAAGATGAACTTTTACAATTTTTTAATTTAGTGTGTTTCTTCTTTTCAGAATTCTGTATTATTAAATTATCAGAACTTTGGTGTAATGAATTAGTTGATTTTGATATTATTGAAGAAGATTTCTGTTTTACTTTATTTGATTTAGAAATCTTTTTATTATTTTCTTTAATTAATTTTTTTAATTTTATTGAAGATGATGAATCTTCATTAATCGAAGATGATAATGATACATTTTTCTCTTTTTCATTTGTATATTTAGAAGTTTTTAATGATGATGAAGTAGATACAGAAGAATTTAATGCTTTTATTGATGATGAATCAGGCAAAGAAGAATTTGATGTTTTTGATGATACCGACAAAGTTAATGAAGAAGATGTATTTAAATTCTTATTAACATAATATGATTTTCTTGATTTTGATTTTATATTTTGAGAATATAAATTTGATCTACTTGAAATATTAGTATATACTGCGGATTTTGAACCAGAAATTTTATTTATTTTATCAATATCATATACAGAATCTGAATATAAATTCAAACCATTATTGATATTTGGGTTGGAATAATATATTTTTGATCCCGGTGATAATTTATTATCTTTTAATTGTTTTTTATTATGATTTGGATATTTCGATCTTGTTATAATTAGATTCTAATACATTTTACAATAAGAATAATAATTATTAATTAAAGCAATATTATATTTATATAATTCGAAAAATTATTAAAACTTATATACGTTTCTTCACCCTACCTCATTAAAAACAAATGTTTTTGGTGTAAGAGCCACATACTGAGTTGGCTGAAAAAGTAAAAACAGAATATTGTATTTTTACCATAAAAAAAAAATAAATAAATTAAGATTAAAAATTAGAACAAAAAATAATAGTATAGTTTTTAATGTTATTTAATTATCTATTTATCACATGTATTTTACCTCTTTTTTTTCGTTGTTACTGTTCTATTTAATATAATATAATATAATATAATATAATATAATATAATATAATATAATATAATATAATATAACAAAATAAAATATAATAATATAATATAATATAAATATTTTATTTTATATTAAAATAATATTCAATATAAATGATATTATTTATTAATAATCTTACTATATCTTTCTTATTATTTTTTTTATTCCGGTTATTCTTATCATCATATTTATTGTTGTTACTTTCATTATTATTAGCTTTATTTGAAAATATAGGCTTTGTTATAAATTTTGTATTTATAAAAGTAATAATAAAATTTTTTCATAAAAAATTAATAATTATTGAAAATAATATTACTATAATAATTTTTTTATATTTTTATTTATTAATATATCATTACTATATTTCGTGAATTATTGTCATATGTAGCATAATAATTTTTATTTCTTTTTTCAATATATCTCTTTTTTAAGTGAAGTAACATTTTTTTTATTTTTATAGTTTATATAAAATAATATACATATTATAAATAATAATAATATAATTTATATAAAATTTATGAGTATATATTAATAGATGAAAAATAGTAGTATAATAATTAATAAAGACATACATTTAAATATTTATAATCATCATTAACTATACTTGATAAACCTATATATTCATTGTTATTATTATTATTCAAGGAAAATTCCTTATTTTTTTCAGTATTTTCAGATTTATTTGAAGTTCTCAATATTTTTATTTCATCATTTAAATTACTATATTCATTTAATGAATATTCCTCTAATTTTTCATTTTTTTTCAATTTGTCTAATTTTTCCAACTTTTGTAGTTTTTCAATTTTTTTCAATTTTTGTTCCCTTTTTTTTGCTTTTCTTGTATTTTCATCATCCGATGACATATCACTTGACTCAAATCTGAAATTATAAATAATAATAATAATAATAATAATAATAATAATAATAATAATAATAATAATAATAATAATAATAATATTAATAATAATAATAAAATTAATAATAATATAATATGAATATATTCAAATAATTAATAATTATTAAATATATTATTACCCATCATCATCATTATTCTTATCTTTTGTATATAATCGAATATCATTTAATATTATTTTTTCATAGTTTGAATCTTCATATTTATTTTTAAAATATAAAGACATCGTTTTTCCAAATGATTTTCCAATTTTACCAAGTTCTTTTATAGAATAATGAAAACCTTTTGTTGATGTTAGATCTGATCCACATATTGAAGTTTCCATTGTGTAACTTTTTAAAACATTATACTTTTTTTTCATTGTTATCTTAATGAATTAATTATATATATATATATTATTAATTTATTAATTTATAAAAAATTTCAATATATTAATTTTAAATTATTACTCTTCCAGTTCCCTCTTTAATTTTCTCAATATTAAAATGACATCTATTATAGAATACATAATCCTTATTGTGAGTCGAAAATATATATGGGAAAACTCTTTCTTTAAACCTTTTAATAATATTTAAAAAAAAATTATATGTATTATTAAATAAAAATAATAAATATATAAAAAAATACAATTATTTATTAATAAAAATATATATATACATATATATACACTATTATCAGAAAAATATTAATAATAATATTACAATATTATACCTATTTTCATCATTATTATCATTATTACATCCATATAAAAAAGTTCCAAATTTTCTACTATGTCCATGAAAATCTACAAACATTTCAATATCATTTGTCTCAAATGTTTTTTCTATCATTTTTATTACATAATATATTTCAGGGGAATATTTCAGTAGTTTTTTATCGGTTAAACGCCACTATATAAAAAAGGAATTAATATATAAATTAAATATTATTCATTAAAATTATAATTAATATCATTTTTATTCATTACACAGCGGTTTAGATCATATCCTGTTAGTGAGCATCTACTATTCCCCTTAATTATTATTTAATTTTTATATAAAATTGAATTAATATTTAATAATATTTTTAAAAATAATATATCTTATTATTTATAATAAATTAATAAATATTTACTGTAATTACACCATCTATATTGAATAATATATTTAAAAAAATTTTAATTAAAATATATATATAAATATATTGTTATTTATTTAATAGATTAATCCTCTCTATAAAGTTGTTTTATTTTAATATATTATTAAAAGTTATAAAAGTAGATACCAGGATTTAGCATGGGAATAATTTTTACAATATAATTATCTCTTAAGTATTTTGCTTCTTTACTATTTCCTATCATGAATTCAATAAATCCCTTAAAAAAATAAAAAAAGAGTGAGATTTAACATTATTTGTATAGATGTAAATATTAACATTATCTAATTATTATTATTACTGATATTAACTTTAATTATAAAGCTACTATTTGATTCACCTATTAATATTCAATATAATAATTATATACAATTTAATGAATTAATTTCGGTACAAAATTCAATTTATTACATAATAATCAATAAGAAATTCATTATTTAAAAAGATTATTAATTATAATTAATAATTTATATTTACTTGGATGAACTCTTCCAGTAACAATAATGACTTTTTTATTTTCATTATTAATTTCATTATTTGTTATTGTTAATAGATCAATGCTAATAATGTTGAATATAAGAATAAGTTAATACATATATAATAATTATAAAAATGATATAATTATATACTAATTGAATCAAAATTTACTTATTTTTTATTAGCGATTCCCCAATTACTTCATGACTAAATATATTACATATTTCATTAATCTTTTTCAATTCTTTAATATCTCTTAATAAATATTTATTTATATATATTTATTATTTATTATTATTATTATTATTTATTATTATTATTATTGTTATTATTATTTATTTTTATTATTATTATTATTATTATTATTATTATTATTATTATATATTTACTTTTGAAGATCTGAATAAGTATATGGATAACAATATGCAATATAACAAGTATCATTATGTTCAGGGAAGATAATTGTTATATCTAACAAATAAGTACATTTAACATTAGAACTTTTTTTATTTTTAGTATAACTAATATTATATCCAGTTCTGTACCATCCAATATCTAAATAATTTAATGTAAAATAGATGTTAAGTTTCTTTTTTTTTTTTTTTTTTTAAGAATATAATATATTGAATTATTTATTTATATATATAATCATTGTTAAAATACATATATAATATTAATTTAATTATTGTATAATATTATATTAAGCTTTATTTACTCTCTTTTTGTTCTTTTTTCTTAGAATACATCAGAACTTGCATTCCATTATTAAATAAACTTTTTGGTTTTGTAAAATTGCCTAATGTAAATTGATATTCATGATTACCCAGCATATTTTTTACTTGAAAAAAAAACCATTGAGTATGACCTCAATAATATATAATAAAAATATATATATTATATACATATATATACAATTATTAAAAAAAAAAAAAAAAAGAATGTTTATAAATTATAATAACAATATTTTTTTATCATTTATTTCTATTTATCTGAAATATTCATGAATATTTATAAAAAACATACCATTTGTATTAAAATCAGTTTTTAATTGTAAAAAATATGAAAAATCATCACTAATTATTTATATTCATATAATATTTTATTATTTAATATATTTGAATATTTAAAAATAAATAATATATATAATTTTATGTATTTATATATTCTTGTTATTCCAAATATATACATTCTTATTGCTTTACTTAAATTTCCACTTTCAAATCTTGAATCAAATATTAATGGGGGTGCATTATTATTGATCGATCTCTTAAAATTTATTATTAATGTTAAATTATAAATTATATAATTTATATAATTAATTAACACTTTTAAACATTATATATAAAAAATAAACTGTGATTGTATTGTATTGTATTGTATTGTATTCATTAATAATTACAGGTGTCGGTATTTCATTCCAATATTCATTATATACTGTATATGGTTCAAAATCATGATTTTTATTAATATTTGATTCTAATTCTTCTATTGGATCTTCTGCTATTATATAATATTTTAATTGATAACGTAAGATAATTAAAAGAATTTTTTTTATTATTTTAATTTTTATTAATCATATTTTCCAATAATATAGTATATATTAATAAATTCTTATTTACATATATAAAAACTATCTTGTTCAGTCGTTTCAATAAATGATGGAAGTAATCGAGCACACTGTTTTCCTTTTGGACTATTTTTTTTCATCCATATGAATATATATATTTATATTAAAATTGAATATATGCAAAGATAATATAATATTCTTAATAAGTATCATTACAATATTGGTTTATATCCTTTATTTTCATCAATGACAGGTAATGGCATAGGGTCAGCGGATTGCAT